>BHFT01018498.1:37620-60247 GCA_004320025.1 Laticauda laticaudata
GGGGGGGGGGGGGGGGGGCGGGAAGCTCTCGGAGCGGCTGTTCCACAATTAGCATCTCCGTTTGGCTAGCTGGCGCACCCCTTTCCACGCTTTGCCCCGCACGATCGCTTGGCAACCGGAAGCGCGCGTGTCGTTGGGTGAGGGAGGAAAGGCAAGTAAAGGCCGCACGGCCCCCTGCCGACGGGAAAGGGGAATCTATCAATAAATAGCTAGTTGCTATGGTGATTCAGGCCTAGTCGCTCAGGCTTAAGCCTGCTTGCGAAGAGCAAAACAAATAACAAACTCCCCTGGGCTGTTTTATTTCATGCCCAGTCGCTGTTATATACGGAAAACAATTGAGTCCCAAAGCCACGGAAATATATTGCAACTATGACAACCAACCTCTCTTGCAATTCAGAAAGAAGGTGCAGCCTTCCAGTATTGCTAAACTACAAATCCCAGCAGCGCCCACTGCAAGCAAAGCATTCCAGAGGTGGCAGCACAACCACATTTGAAGAGCTGTTGGATCTCATTTTGCTAAGAAAACAAGGATGATGGTCATCGTCATCAGAAACATGGAAAGTGCCTTCAAGCATCCCGAAAAGGACAAGAATTGGGGAGGGGGTCAAGATTGGACTCTGGGGATCCAGCTGTTGCATAGGGAGGGTGCTGAGAATGGGAGAGGATCTTTTGGGGCATATCGGTGGCCTTGAATGATGGCAAGTTGGAACATGTTAGCCAAGGTGGAATGGATCAAATTCTTTATTAGCATGCACAAAATGATCAAAAATTCAGGGGGAGTTTACAAAATAAAATTGTAAGACCAAACTCCACCATTTCTCTCTTAGTCTACACTTAGCAGGTCAACAAACATAAAGGTTTTTTTGCAACCATATGCATTGCTCATCACAACATGGTTCCTGAACCATTCCTTCCATCAAAACCACCAATCATACCATCGGATGTGGGCCTTTGAAATTCTTCATCTTTGGTAATCAGAAAAATTGGGCGGTGATTAATTTTCTTACTTGTCTTTAGCTCTCTCTGCTCAAATTTTGCTCTTTTTTTCAATAAAGCACAGCACCTTGTCCGGCAACTTCTGGATAATGGTAATTGTAGCAAACTGTAATTGAAACATGGTTTGTTGAAGGAAATTCAGTGGCTGGATTCGTCCCACATATTTAGTGCAAGGCAAGCAAGAAAGTGAGTAACACAAAACCATCTATGAATTTTGGTCAGCAACTTAACTGCCTCTACCCACATTCCTAAACCTCTGGAGCACCAAATAAAAACATCTGCTTAACATTTCCCCTGGCCCCATATATATAAATACATATTTTCCTTCCCCAACACCACACTAAGATGAAAAAAACAACAACCAAGTTTGAGCAGATTTTTTTCTTTTTTTTATTTTACAGCATGCAAATACATTTCAAGTATTGCAAATAGATTCTATTAATTCTCTCTTGAAACACTGGAAAAAAACAAACAGACCACAATTAGCTAAAGTCTGTGACCAGCCTTAAAGCTAACAATCTCTATTTCAATGCTACAGCAAACACACATGTATATACTATTCAGGCTAAATCACAAAGCCGGTTCCCATTTTTTCCAACTTTCCCTCCCAAAAATACAGACCGTATGGTCTAAACATTCCCAGTGTAAATCCTATTCCTCTAACACAAAAGGGAAAAAAATAACGGTAATACAATTTGGAGATTTAAAACAGAACAAAATGGAATAGAATTCATTACCCCACCCTGAAATATAATCCCCATTTTGTTTTACAGATATTTTTTTAAATTATATTTTTAAATAGAAGCTGAGAATGCACCATTAAAAATGAGCATTAAATCCATCGTAGCGATGGAATCTGCTTTATTATATATGATGGGTGTACACCATCTTTATCTCATTTACATTTTAATCGAACAATAGATTTGCAAAGAAAATGTCTAATACAGACGTAAGAATATTCACACTTGAGCTTTACAAGCGGTTGTACAATTGACAAAAAAACTGGCCTCTTTTCCCAAATGTTCCAGATTAAGCAGGTTTATAAAATCTTAAATCAACTCAAGAAAACAAAGTCTTTTTTTCCCCCTCCTCTTTCTTTTTAACTTTCAGGGAAAAGAATATATGCAGTATATAGTGTAAATGTGGAAAGTAGATACTGCATGCTAAATTACAATACTCCGGAGTGGCTGTACAGTCAGTTTCTGCAGTAGAAAATAAAGAACCACACGTGTTGTATCACAACTACAGTATAATGGATTTATCCACCTGAAAAAAAAGAGAACATGCACTTCCTATGCCTTGGACTAATTGACCAAGAATTCATTAGGGGAGGATTAAGATCTGTGGAAATGAGCTTTGTCCCTGTGTCGGGCACTTGCAAGAGTTCTTTAATGTCAGATTTTTGTCAAGTACAATTAAAAAGTCCATTAAAGCTTTGCAAAAGCATAGTTGCATGAATGTGTGTAGAAAAATTTGGAGATTTAAAAATTTTGGAGGGTATTGTCACATACCCTTTTGACATCTTACTGTAGGAGGTGAACAAGATATCCTGGTCTACAACTGCCTCAGCATATCTGACCAAAGCAAATACATATTGGCTGGGAATGATGGATTTTGCACTCTAACACCTCTGGAAGGCACAAACCCGGGCAATTGAACAATGGTGCTAGGACCCTCCCCGTGGGAAAGAAATAACTGAACATTGAAACAGCTGGTGTTATTTGTCATCACATTTGTAACTGATGATTCTAGTTCAGAGGTCTCCAAACTTGGCAACTTTAAGACTTGTGGACTTCAACTGCCAGAATTCTCCAGCCAGCCTAGCTTAAAGTTGCCAAGTTTGGAGACCTCTGCTCTCGTCCTTAAGAGATGAGTCTTCCTAAATACAAGGTATTTCAAAACAAACTTAAACCCTGGGTAGTGCGTAGCTCTCATTCTGCAAAGATGTTCTTTGCAGAGTTTCACTCTGAATGCACAAGATAATAAATACTGGAAAAACATACCCGATGACAAAAAAAAAAAAAACAAAACCCCAGGTTAAAACAAATGGGCAGCCCCTTTATTTTCTGATTGCATTGTGTAGAACCTAGTCGGCGCTGCAGACCAAGCACTGCAAAATGCTATGATTATTTATTTAAGACAACATTCACAACTGGTCTGGATTTCTGTTTAAAAAAAAAAAAAGCTTATCCTCCATTCCTTTGGCTGTTGTGCATTTGCCAGGTGCCCTCTACCTCTCTTCTTTATGTATCCGTACACTTCTGAACTGCTTCTCTGGGCAAATTAAGAATCCAGCAGGGACGATATATCTGCCAGTTGCAGAGTGTGTTGAAGCACGGCTCAATCACTCACTGCTGATGGAAAACCTGAGCAGGAGATGCCCTGTAGGTAACTGTCTACTGAAGTATAGCACCAAACAGTTTTGGCAATGCCAAACTTCTCCTTCGATGCTCTAATGTCTTTACAATACTGATTCTCCCCCTTAAGTCTGGGCCAATACAAACAGTGGCCATCCCTCTGTCTTGTTCAAACTCTGCTAACTGAAGGGCTGAATCAGAAGAAAGGCAAATAAATCGATTTCAACTCTTTTTCTGCTGCTACAGTACACGTGTGTATGTGTGTGCACCTGAGAGCCAAAATTTCTCCTTCATTTCTCAGTAACAGGGCTACTTCTCTGCTACGGAAGGAGTTAGGTCTTCTTTCCTCCTGGCTCTTCTCACCTGTCCTAGTTTTGCAAACTCAAGAGCCTTAAAACAGACCCTGCTTCTCATCTGGCTGCCCCCGCTCTACCTGCAAAAAGAGAATAAAACAACTGGAGATGCTATTAAGTCACAATCAAAAAACAAAACAAAGCACAGTATCATTGTAAGATGCCAAGGCTGAGTTGAAAAAGCTGGCATGGAAGATTGGGGCCCTTGCTCAGACTTCAGCTGTTTTCTTTGATCTGCAATTCTCCCTCCATTGCTTTTTTTTTTTTTTAAATCAAGTTTCTATCAGGTGGGTGAGTCCTTTGCTTGCTCCAAACTATTTTTTTTTAATAAAAAAGTGTATCTTAGATATTTTAGAAAGAAATTCAGCTGAACAGGAGCTTTCTGACTCTGATGCACCAGAGAAAAAGACAATGGTATGTAAACAATGGATTGCAAACAGCCAAGTCCTGAGAAAGAAAACATACTTCATTAAAAAGCAACCTATGAAAATCAAAACATGTTAACAACTAAAATACAGACAATCTTCCCAGGTAATGAACATTTGATCCTTAGACTGTGCTGACAACTGGTGGCACTGAGCTGTACAAAAGGGCTATTTCCCTTGGGACAAAAATAAGGATCTCTCCAACCTCTCTCTTCTTCTATTTTAATAATAAAATAGCAATGCAGTTTTTTTTCTCCTTCTCTTTTTGGAAAAATCATTTTGCCTTCAGTGGGGAAGATCCCATTGAGTAAATATCCACATAGGAATGAGATTGTTTTGCATATCTATCAAGATTCTAGAGTCCAAAGTCCAGAACAGCACAAAGAAAATTTCCGGAAGCATTTCAAATATAAATATATATATAAATCCATATATACAAGAATCGCTTGGCTAAATTGAGAATTTGGCCATTGGATGTTTAACAGTCACCAGGTAAAGTGAAGAGATACATAACAAAAATCTTGATTTTCAGTTCCCTTCAATTTAAGAGCCACAGTAGAAAGAAAAATTTTGGGAATTGGGAGGAAACCAAGGAAAAGAAATTTGGCTGCTATAGAAATAGCTTTTTGCACCTCATTATTAAATTAGCAGATTAAAAAAAAACTTTTCACAACATTGCTGGAATTATCAAAACAATTAGTCCTTGTACTTTTTAATCCATATGTAAACGTAATTTTTCAAATGACACGTAGCTCAGAAGTGATTTTGTTTTTACCAATGATCCAAGTTAGAGCTGTAGCCCTCAGAGAAATGCCACAATGTTGTGAGTGTAAAAACATTGTGATACTATAAGACCAGCTTTATTGTGCCAACATGATCATTTTAAATGTTTTCTTTTGACACCGATTTGATAAAAGGATGAGCCCTTGTGTATAACACACACACCCTAGTGAAAGGGCTGCTTGGCTAAAATATTCCAGTATGATTTCCAGAGTAAACAACTTCACAGAAGTTAATTAACAAACATTTTCCTAAACCAAACCAAACCAAAACAAAAACAAAAGAAAAAGAAAAAGGAAGAAAAAAATGTAAAAATTATAAAAAGAAGCTGCCGAGGAGGACCAATAGAAAGAATGTTCTTGCCTGATAGCTTAGTTTCCTCTCTTGCTTTGCAGAAGTAGCCTGAATTTTTTAAAGAGGGAAAAGAGCACAGCAAAAGAGGTCATAGGGGAGAATGATCCAATTTTAGAGCTCTATGGTTTGTTTTTTTTAAAAATCACATTTTAAAGAGGACTTATTTTTCGCCCTGTTCTGTACAAGCGCAGCTCAAGCTACATCATGAAGTCTTCAAGATATCATTGGAGTTTAAATCACTAACAAATCTAAATGCTGCCATTCTCAGCCAACTCAGTATCGGGAGCATCCCAAGGGCCGTGGGTTTGACCTGCGCCAATTTTGCAGAGAAGAATTGGGGAGGCACTGAATGCCAAGTGGGGAGACGGTCGGGAGGGCTAAGGGATGGAGTGCTCTTGCCACACATGGGCTGAGCTGTCACGGAATGCCGTGATTCTGCTTACCACTTTAGGCAAGAAAGAACCAAGTACGTAAGTGGAAATACCCAGGTGCCGGTGAATTTGTATACAGGAAAGCCACTCGAGAAGAGGGAAGCTGTAGGGCAGGGTGGCAGGAAGTGACCCACAGAGGAACCAGTTGCAAAGCTTTTAACGCCTTGAACCAATAAGGGCCTTGGGTGGGGCTCGTCCTCATGCCCTCTCTTTTCTCACCAACGCTTCTCCATGCCAAACTCCGCCGTTGAAGAAACAAGCAACCTCAAATGAGTGCAAATTCCTTCCTCTCGAAACAAGGACTGCAAAGCCATGTTAATTGTGCTCCTGTGAGCCACAATATTCCCCTGAAATGACTGGCTTGAGTTTTGGATGCTTCCTTTGCAAAAGGCACCGCAAAATAAGAATGACTTGGGATGTGTGTGTGTGTGTGTGTGTGTGTGTGTGTGTGTGTCTACAACCTCAATGTGAAGGGGAAATGGCTGGTGCGTGGAAAGTGAACGTCTGAACCAGGCAAAGTTGCTGGCTCCGTCACTTCTCTCTTGTGTTACCCCGAAAGCTAAGACACGAGAAGAGTTTGAGGTATCAAACAAATATCCGCAGGAAACAAATGGCCCCGATAGGATTTTCTTTCCAAAAAAAAGAGAGAGACAGAGAGAGACAGAGAGAGAGAGAGAGAGGCAGAGAAAGAAACCAAAACAAAGTTAAACCGCTTCTGGGTATTGTCATCAGCCTGAAAGCCAAGCGCTTCTCACGTGTTCACCATTTTGCCGTTGGCAATCGGCCTCAAAAAGTCACTTTGCCCTTCCACGAGGCCATGGGCTGTTTTGAGGAGAAGGCTGTGCATGCCGGCTGACGTCGTCGTCATGATAGGCAGGGAGATCCTGCTGCCTGTGGAGGACTCCGTCGGTTGGCTGAAACAGGCCGTGGCCGGCAAGACTCCCTGCCGCTTCTCCCTTGGTGGGTGGGAAAAGTGAAAGATAACCGGGTCACACAAGCATCTCTACCTGCCCAGGAAGCTTATTTACCTGTCTTCTATAAAGAGGAAAGAAGAGTTATCAATTCCTAGAGAGGTCTTCTGCTAGCGGAGGTAGGCAGATGACTAGAATCCTTACAAGTACTAAATGAAGACATCTCTGGAGATCCTCCATCCTCCAGGTCATGGTTGTCCCAAAGGTGGTTTTTCAAGAGGCAACCGGACTTTCTGGTTTTTTTTCTTTGAAGACGTTTCGCTTTTCATCCAAGAAGCTTCTTCCGCTCCAGAAAAAGCTTCTTGGATGAGAAGCGAAATATTTTTTAAAAAAACCCAGAAAGTCCAGTTGCCTTGAAAAAAAGCAACTTTTTGTAACTATTCAATGAAGAACTATTAGATGAAAAGTTTTTAGATGGTCTGGAGACCGTTGGACGTGAACATGATGAAGTAAAGACTTATGAATATACAAATACATATATATATATGTTTTCTTAAGTTTTCGCGGGTACTTACATGTATGGTATTCAGCTTTGTTCGGGTATTTTCCCACGTCATCATAGTTGTGCTTTTAAAGTTGTAGCAACGTTTCGGCAGAATCTCATCTGCCATCATCAGGCTTCTGCATTGTGTCTGTACTGTATTCTGTATTGTGACTGATTCACAAACAAACTCAATACAGAAGCCTGATATATATATTTACATATATATATATGTTTTTTTAAGCCTCCATACAGAAGCCTGATGATGGCAGATGGGATTCTGCTGAAACGTTGCTACAACTTTAACAGCACTATAATGACGTGGGATAATACCCGAGGGAAGCTTGGTATTCTTTTGGCTAGCGTCCTGTTAGTGTGTGAGAGAGTTGAGGGCTGTTTGGAAACTGAAGCAGCATTTGCTGTGTGCGTAAAAAGGAGACAGCAAGGAACCTGGGCGTGACTTAGCTCAATTATTCTGTACTAAAGCTGCTTGGTGCTCTGAAACTGAAACTCCTCTACTTGTGTTTTGCATTTGGAAGATTTGTTTTTCAGATGGGGGGGGAGTAGAACTCCTTAACATCAGAGCGTGTTAATAATAGTAATATACGAAATACAAATGCTCTGATGGTCATTTTGAAAAATCCTTTCTTGGTGAGCCCCTAGAAGCCAAGAGGAACATATGTGCCAAATTTCACGTTTGTAGGCTTTATGATTCTGGAGATTTTGTGATGATGCGTGATGGTAATTTCGCTTTTATGTATTATAGATGGGGCAAATGTCCTCAGATTCTCAATCATCCAGATCATGGTTGTCCCAAAGGTTCTTTTTCAAACTGCACTTTCTTGATTTTTTTTCTTTCCTTGAAAACATTTCACTTCTCATCCCAGAAGCTTCTTCAGTTCTGAACCGAGGAAGCTTCTTGAATTAGAAGGGAAATGTTTTCAAGGAAAAACAATTTAAGCAAGTCCAGTTCTCTTTTGGGAAAACTGAGGGAAACAGGTCTTGAGCTAGACTGGACCCACACTCACAAAAGAGCAAACTCTTCGTGCAGGAGAGACCTCTTTGCTTGCCTGGTGTCCACTGGAGGCTGCTCCACAGGGTGGCCGTTCTCCAGAGCTAACCCACCGAAGAGGTTATCGTTCTGATCATTACTCCCAAGCTGCAGGCCCAGCATCTCCTAGAACAGGGAGGAAAAGGACAATTATTTGTAGGAGGTTTTTATATGATGTTTTGCTTTGATAGTGTTGCTTTATTTGATTCTTATAAGCTGCCCCAGAGTCACTTCTTGTGGTGGTGCAGTGGTTAGAATGCAGCATTGCAGGCTAACTGTGTATATAAGTCTAAGTACTGTTGCTATTGTGACATAAATGACTACATACTTTTCATAAATAAATAGTTACAATAAGGTGTCACCACTTGAGATCAGCTTTGCAAGGAACTGTGGTCCTTGACGCAGTGGGCTATCCCTACCGGAGGAACTGGTCCCACTCTGACATTCTGGGGACAGGACACCCATAATCGCCCACATGTGGGTAGAATCGAGAGAACGTACTTTCATTTGCTCTCCCTGCCCCTCAGCTTCATCCGTATCGAGCGATGAAAGTTCCAGTTCAATATCCCGGTTAGACTTGATGCCCATGCTGTCCTTGGGGGAATCGGCCTGGGAAGAAGCAGGAAGGAAACATAAAACACTGTTTATAATGTTTATAAAACAGACGTTGGAAGTTTTTTTAAATGAGATTTTAAAAATTAATGAGATTTTTTAAATTAGATGAGATTCTGCTGAAACGTTGCTACAACTTTAAAAGCACAACTCCAATGACGTGGGATAATACCCAAAGGAAGCTGAACAGCACACACATATATATATATATATATATAAATAAATATAATAAATAAAATCTCCTTACCTGGCCATTCCTCAGCTCCATTTCCTTGCCTAAGAGCTTGAAGGTGAGGGCACTTCCCTCGCTCAGGGAGTTCCACTTCTGCTGCATGGCCAGGGCGTTGGCCTCTCTCTGGAGCAGCACTGAGTTACTTTTGGCCTGTGTGGGAAAGCAGAGTGGGCCCCTAGATGGTAAGGAGAGATGGCTGCGCGGTCTCCCTGCCCAGGGGTGTGGATCCTGATAAGAGTTTGTAGCAAACCAACCAGCGCACAATTCAGCAGGATTCATTTATAGAAGAAACTTATTTATATACAATAATATAAAACATGATGCATGTATACAATACCCATGTAGCTCTTACAACATGGTAACAAGTACAAAGACAAAAAGCAGAACCAGAATTCAGAAGCTACTTATTCACAGAAGCACACCAACTCATATATACAGAGCTAAGCCATACCCGGGCTCCAAGCTGTCTGGCATGGCTCACAATAGCTGCTGTTTCTTAGTCACCAAACAGTTCCCATTGGCTGACTTCTTGTTACAGCTATCCCTGCTCATAATTTCTTACATACTGACAGATCCTGTTTCAATCCAGAAGCTGCACTCCTGGGTCCAAGAGCCACGGGAGGGAAGGACACTTGCTAAAATCCCTCCTCCCTCCCAAAATATCCAGCCTTTGGGAAAATCTGTACCTGTTGCAAATCAGTGGTCAGGAGGACTCTGGTGCTTGAGTGCTTTTGGGGAGCGGATTCCTCAGGAGTGACAAACTGGTCCCTTGAAAAAGAGGGAAGAAAAGCCAACCCTTGACCTTTGGCCCCAGATGCATCTGCAAGAAGTGCCCTTATGGGAAAAGCTGCATTTTCTCCCAGGGTAAATTCTGATCTCAAAAGACTTTGCATCCTGCCAACCATGGAGACTGTTCACACCTGCCAAAGAGGAGGGGAGGGGTTCCTTGGCTCTCCCCCATGAACAAGCAAAGGGCTGGGGAGTCCGCAGCTCAGCCCTGGCTGTGTCTGTCCAGGAAGCCCATTCTGCTTACCGTTCTATGAAAGGTGCTGAGGAAGTCGAATCGGACACGTAGCAGCTCCATCTTAAGTCCACTGAGCTGATGCTGGGGATATAATCTGTAAGAGGCAAAGGATGGGGCTGTCAGCTCAGAGGAGGCCTTGTCCTGCTCCTCTCCTCCTCTTCCTTCTCTTCTCCCCTCCTCCTCCTCCTCCTCCCCTTGAAAATGCTGCTGCCTGCACCTGACATGCTGATGGGTTTGGTAGTGCTTCCTTGGGAAGCAGTTGCCTGGACAGGGTCCGTGGTGTGGTAGCCGGTCCGTGATGACCTGGAGATGGCGCCCCACTTGGAAATGATTGGCCCGTCACTGAAAGGGATGATGGGGTCCTCCTCCTTGGCCTTCCTCTGGGTTTCAAAGAGGTGGGCAGCCGGCCTCTTGGGGTCTCCGCTGTCCAGATCCTGCATGGAAGGGAAGGCTGAGAGGGGCACGGCAACACCACCTCCAAAGGATCCTTCCAGATTCCCAAGATCATTTTAGGTCATCCCAAAGGGGCCTTTTTCCAAAAGGCAATTTGGACTTTACTTTGTTTTGTTTTTTCCCCCCTTGAAGACGTTTCACTTCTCATCAAAGGAGCTTCTTCAGTTCTAGAGGTGAAGTGAGGAGGCTTCTTGGATGAGAAGCGAATCGTCTTCAAGGAAAAAAAAGCAAGAACAAAGGCAGTCGACCTGCATTTTGAAAAGCTCTTTTGGGAACTCCATGACCCGGATGACTGAGAATCTCCACAGGATGCCTTACTTGGAGGACTGCGCTGGATTTAGCCAGGACGTCCTTTGGTTCAGCCTCAACCGCTCTGATGCATGAGCTGAGGGTGCTGCAGGACCAGGGCGAGTACTGGCACAGCTGCCCATCTTCATACTTGGTGTTGCTCGAGCAGCTGGAGTTCTCGCTGAACTGCAAGGAGCAGGAGGGGGGGGGAAACAACAATTGACCATCTTCCAGAGACCCTCTGGGTCAGCCACAGGCAACTTTCCAGTAACACGAGAAGGTAGTGATCTGATTGACAGAAACCATCAGGAGGAAGAGAAGAATGGGGTAAAAGGATGAATATATTCAGAGTATTTGGGTCCTTTCCCCAGAGTAAGTATGACTCTGTATAATAAGTATACTCCCAGGCTGCAGAAGGGAAGGGAAGGGAGGGGAAGAGAGAGAGAAAAGAAAGAAGGATGGAAGGGAGGGAGGGAGGAAGAAAGAAAGGAAGGAAGGAGGGAGAGGAAGGAAGGAAGGAGAGAGAGAGAGAAAGACAAAGGACAGAAGGAAGAAAAAGGAAAATGAAGGAAGGAAGGAAAATAAAGAAAGAAAAAGGAGGAGGAAGAAAAAGAAAGAAGAAAGAAAAAAGAAGAAAAAGAAGGAAAAAAGAAGAAAGAAGAAAAAGGGAATAGAAAGAAAAAAGAAAGGAATAAAAAGAAAGAAGAAAAAGGGAATAGAAAGAAAGAGTCCTTCCCTCCCTCCCTCCCAGAAGTTTTGGGGCCTTACTTCAGAACTGAAGTCCATGCAGAAGAGAGGGGAAGGGGAGGACGGAGAGGGTGTGGCTGCAGGAAGAGTGGAAGTTGCCACCAGGGGTACTTTCGGGATGTGGCAAGGAGCCCACTGCTCTGGCTTCTTCCTGAGAGGGTCCTCGTAGGCAGGCTTCAGATGTCCACAAGGTTCCTACAAAGAAGATCAAAAGTGTGTGTGTGGGGGAGGGTGTGGGGGTCTCTGAAGGCCAAGCGACACCTGCACAACTTGCTCCAAGGGCGCATTGCATTTATTTATTGATTTAGGGAATTCATCTCCTGCCTGTCTGATGCCCAACGACTCAAGCATGTAACTCCTGGTCTAACGACCACCACTAAAGCTATCAGAACTGGTGTCGCTCAGCAGGGCTGTCATGTGATGTTCCACCTGATGACTGCTTCACTTGGCAATGGAAATCCTGGTGCCAACTGGGGTCATTAAACAAGGACTGCTTGGGTGGGCTCCAAAACATCCACCAAGCTCCATGCAGGGGGACGAAAGGCCTGACCCAGAGGAACCAGGTGACCACAAAAGAAGGAACAAAGCAAAACACATGCATCCCCCTCCCTCCCTCCCTCTTCCAAACCTTTCGAGTTTCCCTCAGTCCAGTTCACAATCCGACCCATGCACTGACTTGCTATCAATGTACACGTAAGTGAACAGCAAAAACCTACCATTGCTCCTCAAAAGAACAAGAGGAAGAGTAGCACTTAGCGCTTAGACTTCTATGCCGCTTCACAGTGTTTTACAGCCCCCTCTAAGCAGTTTATAGAGTTATCCTCTTGCCCCCAACAATCTGGGTCCTCACTTTACCCACTTCAGAAGGGCAGAAGGCTGAGTCAACCTTGAGCCAATCAGGATCGAACTGCTGGCAGTTGGCAGAGTTAGTCTGTAATACTGCATTCTAACCACTGCAACACCACAGCTCTTAGATATAGAGATGATAGGTAGGTAGGTAGGTAGGTAGGTAGGTAGGTAGGTAGGTAGATAGATAGATAGATAGATAGATAGATATAGTTAAATATAGATAGATAGATAGATAGATAGATAGATAGATAGATAGATAGAGATAGAGTTAGATAGATATAGATAATTAGATAGTTCGTTAGTTAGATAGATAGATAGCAATAGCCCTTAGACTTATATATCGCTTCACAGTGCTTTCACAGCCCTCTCTAAGCCGTTTACAGAGTCAGCCGATCACCCCCAACAATCTGGGTCCTCATTTTAGCCACCTTGGAAGGATGGAAGGCTGAGTCCACCTTGAGCCTGGTGAGATTTGAACTGCCTCATTGCAGGCAGCTGACAAGTAGCCTGCAAAAGTAGCCTGCAGTACTGCATTTTAACCACTGTGCCACCAGAGTAGCATCTGAGCCGTCATCTAAAGCAGGGGCCTGCAAACTGGGCAAACTTTAGGATTTGTGGACTTCAACTCCCAGAATTCCTCAGCCAGATGAAGTCCACAAGTCCTAAAGTTTGCCCAGTTTGCAGGCCCCTGATTTAAAGGAAACAAAACTGACGGCAGTGCAAAGCTCAGAATCTGTTGCAAAACCAGGCAAGTGGGCTACCTTCACAGATCAAGACAGGGGGCAGCCTGGCTCATCTTTGGAGCACCTACCCTTGCCCAAGCCACCGCCCTCTGCTCAGCTGGCACCTGGCAGGGCACCGAACAGTAGCTGTCCAAAGAGCCGTATCTTTCCCGCAGGAAGCTGTGATAGACGGAGGGGTGGGCGACTTCCATGGGAGGTAAGGAGTTACTCCGGATGAGGTCGTCCCTCTGGTACATCAGCGGTCGCCAAATACGCCGGCTGTCATAAACCGGAGCGTACATCCCAGAAGGAACTGGCGGCACCGGCCCGTAGGGTTGCGGTTGGGCCTGTTGGTAAGCGGCAGTGAGTCTGTCCCGAGCAGGAAACGTGCTGTAATGTTCGCTGTACTGAAGGGAGGCCGGCGGGAGAGGGGATTCTGAGACGTTGCTGGACCTCACAAAGCGAGGGAGGCATGGCGGCACAGCTGCGGCAACCGCCGGGGGGCTTGGGAAATATCCTACAGAAAAAAATACAAAGTTGCTTTTTTAAAAGAAAAATATTTTATATTTAATACAAACAATCCATCATCCATTAAACAGTGTGTCTTCTTGGTACAAATATCTTGTGCACTAACTATTAAAGTTTACAGCCATTAGTATTCATTTTCTACTCTTAACTTAACACTGATATACATATGTCTAATTATTATAACAATCCTCATCTTAACTTATTTAATTCTCTTAATATATTTTCTATATTTCACTAGTCTTTTGTTTCTAACTTTCATATTTATTCTCTAACCACTGATACAATAATCCCCATACCATATAATATTCAGCTTGTTCCTTCTCTTTAATTGCAACTGTTAACCTATTCATTTCTGCACATTCTAATATTTTCCTAATCACATTCTCTTCAGTAGGAATCTCTCCATTTTTCCAGTTTTGTGCAAATACAATCCTAGCCGTTGTTAATATGTGGACAATCAAATATACATTCTCTTTGCTATAAATCCCCAACAAGGATATTTGAGGTTTTAAATCAATGTGCTACTGTATCATCTTTTCCAACCCTGCATTTTTGTCCATTATATTTTGGCTTCTACACATGTCCACCACATATGATAATATGATCCAGGTATCTGGCTCTTGGCCCACCTGGACTTTTCAATCAGGGCCCCCCAACCCTCCAGGCTCTTGGCCCACCTGGGCTTTTAAATCACGGCCCTCCAGGCACTCACCTGTTGGTGGGTAAGGTGGAGCCTCATAGGAGAGGTGAGCCCGAGGATCCTGGAAATACGGAAGGCTCTCCGAGGGAGCTGGGTAGATGGGCAGGTGGGCGGTGAAAGGGCTGGGTTTGGGGGCAAGGAGGCTGATCTCACTGCCCGCAAGGGCAGGGGAGGGAGGAAGGGGAGGGGGAGGAGGGACAGGGCCTGCTGAGGTAGCTGCGGTCTGGGTCACAGGCGTTTTCGGAGAGGAGCCGGTTTGACTGTAAGAATCAGAAAGGTTAACTTAGGGTTGCTGCTGCCGTCTGCATTCAAAAGGAGCAGGATGAGCAAGGTCCGAGCAGAAGGAACCGGAAGGGGCCTGTTCAGAATGACAGTCACCAAACAGTTGGGTTGGCAATATATAAACCAGGATAGTAATTTAATGCTGTATCTTTAAGAGAATGCTGTAATTGTGATTGGCTGAGGTTCTTCCAATAGCCATAAGATGGATCCAGAAACCTGGTTTCTTTCTCCTTGCATTTCCTGTTTTGCCATATTGCCTGATCGTCATTCTGTTGGATTGCTGTGAGTCTTGCAACTGTTAGCAAACACTGTTTACTGAACTCTGTTTATGATACTTGACTTCGTTTTTGGATTATCCCTGGATTGATACTAACTGCTTCAACCGTGTATAATTTGGACTGTTTGTTGGACTTTGTTTACCCGTTTACTGGAAGTAAAACCTACATTTTACTATTCAGTGTATCTGTATGCTGGTTGTGTATTATTCTACATCACTCTCACTACGTTTCCCTGAGTGCATTCATTCTTCTAATGGGGAATACCTCAACAGGGCCAACCCAGAGAAGGAGGAAGCCAGGGATGGGCTTCAAACATTTTAGCAACGGGTTCTCTGCCTGGTTGCTGGGTGGGTGTGGCCTAGTTGGCTTCCTAAACCATGAAGGGGGGGCGTTTTTGCTTTCCCTGGGCTCCTCGAGGTTCCGGGAGGATGAAAACCTCCGGAGGCCCATTTTTCGCCCTCCCCGACAGTGGTGGGATCCAAAATTTTTTACTACCTGTTCTGTGGCCGTGGCTTGGTGGGTGTGGCTTGGTGGGTGTGGCAGGGGAAGGATACTGTAAAATCCCATTCCCTCTCCACCCCACTAACCTGCTTTCCAGCTCCATTTTCCTGTGCAGGGCAACCAAAGGAGACCCAGCCGATCAGCTGGGGCTCTATGGGAGGCAGAGAAGAGGTGGGGGAGGCAGAGAAGAGGTGGGGTTGGCGAGGCCAGTCAAAGGTGGGATTGGCCAGTTCTCTGAACCACTCAAAAGTTCTGCTACCGGTTCTCCAGAATTGGTTAGAACCTGCTGAAGACGTCTGCTCCACACGGGCCCTTCACTTGCCTGGCATCCAAAATGGGCCACGTGGGGATTCCTGGGAGGGGCAGGGTGCGGCGGGCAGGACCAGCCAGAGGTCAGATTTGCCAGAAATTAAAAATGATAAAATTGGGGGCGGGAGGGGGGGGACCCCAGAACCTACTGTTCAGGCAGAGGCTCGTTGGGAGACAAAGCCGGGTTCTGGCTGTTTGCCACGGCCTTCCCTCCTTTCTTCGCATGCTCCAGAGTCCGTAACGAAGGGCTGTTCATACAACGGGGAATCAGCTGGGGGCCGCCAATCTCTGGGCTGGGACTCCTGTTGGTGCTAGATGACGCCTTTCCTGCTGGGTCCATGTTTCCTATGATGGGAAGGACATTCCCCACGGTGGCAGAGATGGGGGTTGAGATGCTGGCTTTCCCAAGCAGAGGGAAGGGTCTCACGGGGGCGGCACTGATTTTCTTGTTTCTTAGCCGATATCTGCAGGGAACAGAGAGGAGAGCAGAGCTTGGTTGAATCTTCCCCCTGACCCCCCCAAAAAAGATAAGAGCCAGTAATTGAGATATAAAATTGACCCCCTTAAGCTACATTGGGGAATCTCCAAACTCGGCAAATTTTTTGTGGACTTCAACTCCCAGAATTCCTCAGCCAGGAATGCTGGAAGTCCACAAGTCTTAAAATAGAACAGAACAGAATATAGCATAATATAGGAATGGAATGAAATGGAATGGAATAGAATATATAATATAGGATGATATAGGAATGGAATGGAATAGAATATAGAATGGAATGAAATGGAATAGAATAGAATATATAATAGAACAGACATAAGAACAGAATAGAGATTAGAATAGAATAGAATGAGAATAGAAAAGAAATAAAATTAGAATAGAAATAAAACTAGAACAGAACAGAATAGAATTCTTTATTGACCAAATGTGATTGGACACATAAGGAATTTGTCTTTGGTGCATAGGCTCTTAATGTACATAAGAAAAAATAAAATACATTCATCAAGAATCGTAAGATACAACATTTAGTGATAGTCATAGGTTACTAATAAGCAGCCAAATCACACTAGGAAATTAAATAAAACAATAGAAATTGTAAAATTGCCAATCTGGTGACCCTCCCCACCCCCTCCCCACCTCCCACCCCAAGATAGACAAATCCTCGCAACAGAATTTGGAAGAATTGGACAAACAATCCTTTCTTCCTTCAAAAAACAGAAAGCTTTCTCCCCCATCCCCCAGGTGACCTGAACAGCCCAGGCACCCCGTCAATCTCCCCAAACCTGCAGTTCTCATCATACTTTTCAGACTTTAGTACATCTCAACCCCTATTTTAAAGTAGGTGGGATGCTAGGATTTGAGGGAGATTTTCCTTTAGTAGGTATTCTGCAGCCCGGGTGTTTTTAAACTTAACGTTAAGCAAGTCATTTAGTGTTACTCAATTCAATGGTATAATATTAGATGTTTTTAAGCTTAACATTTAAAACAGACCCCCCCCCCCAACTTGACCACTTTAAGACTGGTGGACTTCTGGGAGTTGAAGTCCATCAGTCTTAAAGTGGCCAAGTTTGGAGACCTCTGATTTAAAACCTGTTTGAAACCTACTCTCAATTGTCCCACTCAGCCATCTACCAAAGAAAGACTCCTGGCCATTTATTTTTGCCCAGAGTATACAGGTAATCCTCGACTTTACAACAATTCACTTAGTGACCATTCAAAGTTATGACATCACTGAAAATGATGACTTACGAGTTTTTTTCACATGACCGTTGCAGCCTCCCCATGGTCACATGATCAAAATGCAGACACTTGGCAACAGACTGCTATTTATCACAGTTTGCAGTGTCCCAAGGTCACGTGATCCCCTTTTGTGACCTTCTGACAAGCAAAGTTCAGGGAAAAGCCAGATTCGCTTAACAATCGGGTATTAACCAGTGGAGCGACTTGCCTCCAAGAAGTTGTAAATGCTCCAACACTGGACGTTTTAAGAAGAGATTGGATAACCATTGGTCTGAAGTGGTGTAGAGGTTCCTGCCTAGGCAGGGGGTTGGACTAAAAGACCTCCAAGGTCCCTCCCATCTCTGTTATTCAATTCAATTCAATTCTATTCTACTCTAATTCTATTCGATTCCTTATTCTATTTTGTTCCTTTCCTTTCCATTTCATCCTATTCCTTTCCTTATTCTATTATTTCTCTAGTCTGTTCTATTCTGTTCTATTCCATTCTATTCTATTCTACTCTAATTCTATTCTATTCCTTATTCTATTCCATTCCTTTTCTTTTCGTCCCATTTCTTTCCTTATTCTATTATTTCTCTCTTCTCTTCTTCTCTTCTCTTCTCCTCCTATTCTATTCCTTATTCCTTTCCTTTTCATCCCATTCCTTTCCTTATTCTATTATTTCTCTATTCTATTCTATTCTATTCTATTCTATTCTATTCTAAATTCCATTCCTTATTCTGTTCTATTCTATTCCATTGCTTTCTTCCTTATTCTATACTATTCTTTCCTTATTCTATTCTATTCTATTCCATTCCACTCTACTCTTATCTATTCTAATTCCATTCCTTATTCTATTCCATCCCTTTCTTCCCTATTCTATTCTATTCTATTCTATTCTATTCCTCTTTCCTTATTCCATTCCATTCCACTCTACTCTACTCCATTCTAATTCCATTCCTTATTCNCTATTCTATTCTATTCTATTCCTCTTTCCTTATTCCATTCCATTCCACTCTACTCTACTCCATTCTAATTCCATTCCTTATTCCATTCCATTCCATTCCATTCCATTCTCTTCCGTCAGCTTATGAAGCTTGGATAGGCGAGATGCAGCCATGATCCTCACCTGCTCTGAATTTTAAGGATTTGCTCTTTTGTTTTGGAAACTGGCTGCTGAATTGGGTGTGTGGCTGGCAGATACCTGGATCCAGGCTGGCAAGCTGACCTTAGGCCCCAGGCAGATGGGGATGGGGCGGGGTGTTGTTCCCCCCACCCCAAAGACTTACTTCTCCAGCTCCTCCTGCGAGTGAGCGAAGGTGCAGTTGGTTCCGCGTGGACACCCGCCCTGCTGTCTGAGGTCGCGGCACAGGCTGGTTTTATACTTGCTGTTTGGCTGTGGCTTTCAAGAGAAGAGAGGAGAGAAGTAAGTGGGCATTGCCAACTTCTTGTGCCCAGCTATCTCTGTCAAGGGCAACCAACCATGCGGTATGCCACCATGGGGGAACCGTTGGTCTTTACAGCCTTTGTGCTCTAGTCTATTTCTGGAGCAATCTAGGAAATCGGCATATCTGCGATCTCTTTCGGCAACTTCATGAACCTTCTCTTTGCTTTTTATGGTTCACAACTTCTCATACGTAAATAAGCCAGAGTCATTCAGTGTTGTGCAGCTGCTAAATCGAACAAAACAGATAAATACACACTCAAGCAGCCAGTGGCTTTGAGAGAGTTTAAAGCAGGCTTCTCTAACTGGATCGGCTTCAGCTGGGTAAACATCAACTCTCAGAATTCCCCATCCACTGTGGCCATTGCAGAGAATTCTGCAATGGAAATAGAGGTCAGGGAAATGACCTCTAGGTTAGGAAAAGAATGACTTAAAACATTGTACCAAGAAGGAAAATCCACACTTATTTCTCCCCAAGCTTTTGGATTTCAGCAGCCACAACTGTCAACTAACAAAGGATGAAAGTTCAACCGGGCATCAAAAATATTAAATCATTCCTCTGAGATTTCAATTGTGTGTGTGTGTGTGTGAGAGAGAGAGAGAAGGGGTGGGGGGAAGAGAGAGAGAGACAGAGTCAGAGAGAGAGAGAGAGAGAGAGAGAGAGACAGAGACTATTTAGTTTTAAGCTTACTTGCTGTTCTATGGGTTTCTGTGTGCATCAAAGTGCTATGTTACGAGAAACCANGAGACAGAGACTATTTAGTTTTAAGCTTACTTGCTGTTCTATGGGTTTCTGTGTGCATCAAAGTGCTATGTTACGAGAAACCAAATCGGAACCACCAACCTGTGGAATTTCGGGGCCTTTTCTGCTGTGGTTCTGGATGAAATCCACAAGGCCACGCACCACAGTCTTAACGGCCACCGTGGCGTTTTCCAGCTGCTCCCATGTCGGAGACGCTGCATCTGGGAGGGTGCGAAAAGGGAAGAATTAAAATGAACTTTCAGTAGCTTATCAGGAACACGTCGCAACTGTGTCTGATTCCATTTTGCAGGTGTCAAGAGTGATTTCTCTCTTTCACCAAGTTACTTCTTTGCTCGCAGCTGGACAACAATTGGGAGGAGGGTAGTTGGAATGTTTGGGGTGGGAATGGAACGCCAAGACTCCATTTCAGTCTTGTTGCCGCCCCCAAGGCCACCCCGCACAGCTGTTTGAACAATGCAGGCTGTTCTCCTAACAAAAGGAGCACATTTAATTGGATAACACAATGAACTGAGGGGGATGGCCAAAAGGGGAAAACCCTAGTTTAACTTTGGTGCTGGAAACTTTCACTTCTTCTGCCAGTGTAGTGTATTCAGTAAGATTTTGTTTTGGGGAAGAGCAATGTCCCAGGAGTTCCTTTTTTGGGGATTTGCTAGCTGGATAGCTGACAGCAGGCCTCCTCCAAAGAATCCTGTTCAAGAGAGCAAAACTCACAGCAGGATTAACCATTCTTTAAAAATGGCCGGGTTACTGATGGGCACTGTTTCCCCCAACCCCAAGAGGAAATCTCCATGTTTTCTCCCCTCTATACAATCCATTTTCTCCAAAAGATGATGGCAGTGAAACTCATCTCCATCCTGTAAATGAAGATTCATTCATCCAGGCCAAAAGTATCTTAAAAGGTTGAATCATCTTAATGATGTGACTTCAAATTATAATTAAAAAAAAGCCAACTATGATCTCATAGCTGCCGACCTTGCATCTCTTGATTGGCACCGTTTGTTCATAGGTTGTAATACTGCAAAAGACCATGATAATACTTTTTTGGTCAAAGTCAATAGAGTCTATACATTCCAAAAATAATCCTTAAAGCCAAAAAAAAAAACCCCAAACCCAAATTACCCATAGCAATAAGAAAGTAACAATCCCCCCCTCAAAAAAATATCTTTGGTGAGAAAACAAAACTAGCTACATAGCCAACTTTAAAAACTGTTACAAAGCCTTATGCTGCCAGATAAATGCAGAATGCACCAATGGTTGGTTACCAGACCAAAGTTTATTAATACTGAGGCGTTTCGATACTCATCGAAGTAATTTCTTCAGTCAAATTTTGGGTAGGCAGTGAGTCAGAGAGTTGTTGGAAAGAACCAACTTCTTGCCTTACAGACTGCAGGGGGTTTCTCTCCAAAATGAAAAGCAATGTGTAAATGAAGATACAATCATCCAATCACTGTGATTTAACCTTTTATGATCCTTTTGGCCTGGATTATTGAATCTTCATTTACATGTTGCTTTTCATTTTGGAGAGAAATCCCCTGCAGTCTGTATGGCAAGAAGTTGGTTTTTTCCAATGACTCTCTGCCTACCCAAATCTTCATTTTGACAGAAGTCACCTTTTGACAGAGTAACGAAATATCTCACTTTTAATGTTTTATGATTTAATCTTTCTAGATCATTATGTCATCTTTTGCAGCCAACAAAGGCTGGAAAAAGCATCGTGTGAAAAGGATCAAACTATGTTTTAAATTAATTGTTTCAATTGCTACCCTCAAACAATACTATAGGACATTGCACACAACAACTAGACATAAGGACAGTTTCCCCCCCGAATGCCATCATTCTGCTAAACAATTAAGTCCCACAACCCTGTCAAACTATTTACTAAGACTGTATTACTATTCTTCTTATCCTTCCTATTACCTATCTCTTATGGCTTAAGGCTATAATCGTGTTCCTTGTATCATTACAATTTATATTGTTTTGTTTTCCTAGTATGTTTTGACTGTGTGTTAGTAACCTCCGTATGATTTGATTATTAGTAACCTGACTATCACTAAGTGTTGTTATCTTATGATTCTTGATGAATGTATGTTATTTTTTCTTATGTACAGAGAGCATGTGCACAAAAGACAAATTCCTCATGTGTCCAATCATACTTGGCCAATAAAGAATTCAAGTCTATTCCATTCCATTCCTTTCAATTCTGCATTTTGGTTCTGTTCTGTTCTATTCCATTCCTTTCTTTTTCATTTCTTTCCATTCTGCATTTCTGTTCTATTCTATTCCGTTCCGTTCCGTTCCATTCATTATTCTATTCTGTTCTGTTCTGTCCTATTCTATTTCTATTCTATGTTGCCTATAGGAGAGGAGGGAAAAAAAGGAGACAGAACAAAGCAGGAGTGTGTGGGGCTCCACCTTCTCTCCACCAACATACCTGGATTAGGATCTATGTTAGCCAAGAATTCCAAATGGGGACGGAGCCGATTGAGGTTGGCAGGGTCCCCCGTTCGCTGCAGAACAATGGTTAGTTCCTGCACGCTTTTTGCAAAGGACTCTGGAGACTGAAGCTAGGTGGAAAGAAACACACACACGTTTTGCATGCATCTTTTGTCGACAGGTTTAACATTTCCAAAAGCTTTTCCCCAAGGTGGGTGGGACGATAGTGCAAAGTCATGCAACAACACAGTGGCCGAATTGTCGAGGTGGTGGTGATGGGGTTTTCCTGGTATTTGAAGGATGAGCATTATTTCTTCACGTAGCACCAATGTTGCAGCTTAACCTACAGATATTGGAGCAGGAGGACATATAAAAATATTATTTGGGTGCTGAGCATGGCCTTGGGTGATAGGAAGAAAAAACAGCTTCACTTCCACCCAAGTCTCAGAGGTGCCTTTTCAGGAAGCAAATGGACTTTTTTTTTTTCTTTGAAGACATTTCGCTTCTCATACACGAAGTTTATTCAGCTCTGACTGGATGGTGACAGAC
>BHFT01018499.1:1959-45176 GCA_004320025.1 Laticauda laticaudata
GGAGGGAATGGAAGGGGCGAAGGGGGAGAGGGAAGGAGGGAGGAGGGGGAAGAAGAAAGTCGAGGTTCATTCATTCACTTGAGAGCCCGCGCTTTTAATCGTTTTTTAGATGAGATTAGAAATGTTTAGGGAAAAGGGGACTCTGTATATAGTTTCTAGACTCTGGTAGTTCAATGCCTTAAGTTTAAAATCA
The DNA here is from genome assembly GCA_004320025.1 of Laticauda laticaudata. NCBI lineage: Eukaryota > Metazoa > Chordata > Lepidosauria > Squamata > Elapidae > Laticauda > Laticauda laticaudata. The sequence goes on from BHFT01018499.1 coordinate 2,153, forward strand.
GCCTTTTGTATTCTGAGTTTTATTCTTCCCCGCGCCGAACCTTCTCCTCTCTTGTAGCCACCGGTAAATCTTAGATCTGAAAAAAAGCTAGCCAGAAGTTGCTTTTAAAAACAAGCTACACGTTTTTTTAAAGACTGTTTTACAAAACAGGGGCAGGCGGCGGAGGTAGGGGAACCAAACCAAAATTAATCAGCAAAGTAACCGGGGGGATTTTTTTCTTCTTTTTCTGTGGAAAGGGGAAGGAAGGGGAAGGGGAAGGAAAGAAAGGAAAGGAAAGGAAAAAGGAAAGGAGAATGGATAAGGAAGGCAAAGGAAAGAAGGGAAGGGAAGGGAAGGGAAGTAAGGGAAGGAAGGGAAGGAAAGGAAAGAAAGAAGGAAGGGAAGGGAATGGAAGGAAAAGGAAGGGAAGGAAGAAAAAACAAAGGACTCACGCGAAGAAAGAAAGAAAGGATAAGGGAAAGACAGAAAGATCGGGGAGAGAGGAGATAGAAAGAAGAGGGAGAGGGAGGGAAAGAGGAGAGAGAAGAGAGAAAAGAAGAGTAACGAGAGAGAAAGAGACGGCAAAGAGCTAACAAAGACTTCTCGAAGGAAAAAGAAAGAAAGAAGAGACGAAGAGAAAAGATCTCGGTTAACAAGAAGGAAAAGAGAAAAAGAGATGATTAGCAAGAGAAGAGCAAAAAGAAAGAAAAGAAAGAAAAAGAAGAAAAGAAAAGAGAAAGAAAGATTCAACATGGAGGCTATAGAAACTGCCCAGTAGTATACAAGTATAAGCCACCATCTCTTAAACAGAGAAGATAACAAATGCTTATAGGTTGTCATGTCCCCATGAGCCAAAATTTTTTCTCATTTTACGAAGAAAAAGTAGCTGATGTTGATTCCGTACCCAAACATTTCAAGAACCAAGGAAAAAGTACCAGGAATGAAGCGGCGAGAAGTAGGAAAAGAAAAATAAAATAAATAAGAAAGGGCGATGGTATAGGAGAAGAATTAGGCAGAAGAAGCCTCGCTGGGCCCAGGAAAGATTAACTGACAAGAATCTGAGTTGCAACTGTTTCAGAAACTGTAATTGACTCACCACCTCCCGCCTGGGGTGGTAAGTAACAAGAAGTTGTAAAAATAGCAAACTTTCATCCAAAGTCCATCATCCCAGAAACCTGAACGATTTCTACTTGGAAGCCCTCTTCTCGTCCCCCTTCATCCACCTTGTGCTTCCCCCCCCCCCCCCGAAAAGCAACATTTTCTCATCTAGGAAAAGACCTCCTCTGGAAAGGGTGGAAAATAAATCTATATATTATAATATATCTAAAATAAAAAAAAACCACAGGTTTGGAAGAAGATGTCCTAAAGGGAGATTTTGGCTTCGGGAGCGGAGAGGAAGTCTGTGACTTTTCTGCCTTGCTTATTCTTTCCTTTCCCCACTTCCTAGCATCGAGTGGGCGCTGAGAGGAGGGAGGTTGGTGGGCGGGAAGGGGGGAGTTGGCTTTTAGGTTAGAAATTGCGCCAAAAAAAAAAAAAAAAAAACCATTTGCTTGAAGTTGCGGCAACTACCGGAAATTGGAAAATATAAACAAATAAAAGAAAAACAAGCGGACGGTGTCTCTTAAATGAAAAGGCGATGAGGGGGAAAGGAGATTGCAATGGGAGAAGAGAAAAAAAAAAAAAAAGGAAATTGAATAAACAGACAAGTGGGGGTGTCACTTAAATTGAAAGACAGATAAGGGAAAGGAGGAGGTGTTCAAAGGGAGATGCTGCAAGGGAGACATTTATTCAACAAGGCCCGAAGGGTTGTAGAGTATTAAGTATTAAGTACTAATAGAGACTATTAAGGGGCAATATTGGTAGCTCAGGGTTGAACTGTGGGGTCCTTGGTGCTCTCTGAACTTGGTGGTTTTCTTGCAGACGTTTCATGACCCAGCTAGGAAATATCATCAGTGCTAGTTTGGGTAATGACACGTCTGTAAGAAAACCAGCAAGCTCAGAGAGCAACTAAGACCCCACAGAATAGAACAGAATAGAACAGAACAGAATAAAATAGAATACCTTTATTTTCATTGCATTCCATGAATACAATGAAATTTGAAAGTTACTCCAACACAGTGCCCCAAACACCAGATCACAATCACAATACGGAGTATTTAAAAATATAACAACAACAACAACAACAACAACAACAACAACAACAACAACAACAACAATAATAATAATAATAATAATAATAATAATAATAATAATAATCACCATCATCATCATCGCCATCATCATCATCATCCCCCTCCTCTCCACAAACTCCTTTCTAGCACTAATGATTTTACCTAATTGGGTAATGAAACGTCTGCAAAAAAAGCCCCCACCAAGGTAAGAGTGGACAAAGGTCTTCCTCCTTCTCCCACTCCCACTCCCCTTCCTCCCTCCTCCTCTCTGCAAACCCTACTCCCACCACTGATGATATTACCTAGTCGGGTAATGAAATGTCTGCAAGAAAACCGCCAAACTCAAAGAGGACCAAGAATCCCACAGTCCTCCTCCTCCTCCTCCTCCTCTCTCTTTTCCTCCACTCCTCAAACCCCCCTCCCTTCTAGCATTGATAATGTTACCTAGTCGGGTAATGAAATATCTTCAAGAAAACCACCAAGCTCAGGAAGATCATTTCTGAGGGCTCTTATGAGATTTAGGAAGAAAGAAAAATTATCCTGCACCCTTATATGGAGTTTTAGAGCATGATTTTGTTTGCATGGGATTTGCGATTAGCTACAGTATAAGGAAATAAGCAAACACCGTCCTCATTTTTCTTCTCTTTTTGACGTATCCTGCTGGCTATGATCATGGGAGAAAATGCCAATTTCACTGCAATCCTTCTAAAATCATTGGCTTGAAAAGACTTCCTTTCTGCACACTTACTTGGCAATCTCACTGAGCTGGATTTCCAGAAAATATATTTGAGAGGGGTGAGATATAATTCGGCTTAAACTCAATTTTTTCTTTTCAAAGCCTTCGGTGGTAAGGCATACAGCTTGGCGGAAGGCATACAGCTTGGCGGAAACATGAATATGGATGAAGTTCATAAATAACCATTTATATTATAGTTCACTTTTTACAGTCCCTCAGATAAGAAATATTAAGAGTTCAAGCGTTTAGGCTTGGAGTATTCTTTCAAAGCAATGTATTTTAGCAGGAATGCATAGGATTTGATCTGGGAGATATAGTGTGAACAAAGTTGATGAACACCAGATCTGTGAATGTTGGATCATTTATGAGCATAAAGAGATTAAACAACCGTTTGTATAGGGTTTAGTATAGGGTTTTCTGCCTCAGCAGGGGTTGGACTAGAAGACCTCCAAGGTCCCTTCCAACTCTGTTATTCTATTCTATTCCATAACAGAGTGAAGGGGCAGTGAAAGAGAAGGAAGACAAAAGAATTTAAAAAGAGGGGGGAAATGACTGATGACCAAAAGACCCACCAGTGAATTTAATCCTCAATACTATAAGGATGGAGGCCTTTCTATAAAAGAGCTTCTTTGGTTAGGAGAACTCAAGGAATTCTCATAACTCACATTCATGGACAGGGAGTCTCTTTTGGTCTCCAAGGATCTCACCTAACGACGCTGAAGGCCACAGGTGGGTTGATGTACATCTATTTTGTGTGAAGGAAGATTGGAAGTTTTCTTTCTGATAGACTCCTTCTTGGTTAGCTTCCAGTCTTCATATCTTCCCCAGCCATCTGTCTTCAACAGTCATAATCATAAAGGTCTTTGAAGATGAAAGAAATTGATCCAGGAGGGGTCACATGGAGCTCTGAAGCTGCAGGTTGGGGATCTGTGAAGAACAGCCTGTACCTCCTAGATGACTCAAATCTCTGGTTTTCCTCCAACAAACAGGCTGTTCTGATGAGACTACAGGCTTCTCTTCGCTGAGGGAGACAGCAGAGGCAACCTCATCACAAAGAGTTGGCAATACCAAGCAAATTTAGGCCAATTAAAAAAAATTAAAGACTATTAAGAGAATAGAAGAGAATATTCTGAGCTGGGTAGTTTCCTTGCAGATGTTGCATTGCCCAATTATGTAACAACCTCACTGGAAACTGATGAGGCTACCAAGTTTGGTAATGAAACGTCTGCAAGGAAACCGAAGACCCCGCCCCCATCAAAGATTCAGACCTGTTTCAGCTTGGAGAAGAGACCAAATGGATGAGCCATTGGGCTGGCAAGTTGTTGGTGAGACAACAGAGTGAATGTGTTTGTATGGCCACCAGGAGTTGAATCAACTTCACAGAAGTCAGGCAGACTTATAAGATCCCACATGGGAGTGCTCATCACTTCCTCCCAAATCTGTTCTGTTCTGCCCTGCTCTACTCCACTTTAAGACTTGTGGACTTAACTGGGAATTGAAGTCCACAAGTCTTAAAGTTGCCAAGATTGGAGACCTCTGCTTCTACTCTACTCTACTCTACTCTACTCTACTCTACTCTACTCTACTCTACTCTACTCTACTCTACTCTACTCTATTCTACTCTACTCATTTATTTTATATAATGTATCAAATTTGTGTGTCACTCATTCTAGGAATTTAGTGAAGGAAAGTCTAACCATTATTGGATAACTGTGGAAGTCAACCTGAGCATTTTTTTTTACCTTCAAGATTAAATTCTCAGAAAAATGGAGGATGGGAATCAGCGTTCTTTTGCTGACTAATTGGTAGAATTCCAAAAAGAAAATCCCAATATACATAGATGTTAAACCATTTCCGTACCATTTTCAACGGTTGAAAAAAGGTGAATTCTGTCCCACAGAGGTTATGAAACAATAAACCCATAGGTTGTAGAACAGCACAATATTCTTTAGCTTTTTCTATTGTAGAATAACATAGTTACATTAGGAAAATTCATTAACTACAACGGCTGGTTGGATATACAGCACTAAGCTATGTTTTACTTTAATGATAGCCAAGTTCTTATTGGCATTGGAGCCAAAACTAAACAAACCAATTATAGCTTCCAGTTGAGGGACTCCATTAAGTCTTTGAGAAATTTACCAGGCATTCTGTTCCAAACATGTAACCAGGCCCAGGATAAAAAATTTAAAGCTAAGCTTGCATTAAATTATATTAAACTGATTAAAAACAGCTGATCATTTTCCACGACTTTAATAGTTCCCTATTTAGTGTCAGTATTTGGTCCAAACCCCAAGTAATTTTAGGCCTCGTGAATCTTAAAAACGCTACACCGTGCTCAAATATGTGTCTTTAAGAAATCCAATCTATTTTTGCTAAGAAAATGGTTCAGCTGATGTTTAAGGAACAGAAGCAAATAAATTAGTATGTAATATATGGGCTAGAGAATTGGTGAGACATTTTGACTCCTCCTTTGCAAACAGATTCATCTCTGCACATTTCAGGAGAATCACTGGCCCATCAGTGCAACCTCACTTCTAGGAGAAAGACCTGCCTTCTTTCAAAAGCCTACGGTTTTATTTCCTGGTGTAATTAATGCAAGGTGTATTTGCACATTTGGGTCTAAAGAGTCACCCTAAATCTGCGCTTCTCTTTGTCAGTCTGTACAGATTCACATCCCCAGGAAATGAGGCCAACAGGAATTGTGGGAGTTGAAGTCCAATCCTTTTGGCACAGCCAAGGATGGGGAAGGCTCCTCCTATGATTGAAATAGTTGATTGAGTAATGGCAAGCACAGGTCTCTTCTCAGAGTTATCTCCAAGGGGCTAAGAGGGCCATCCATCTCTCTGATGCCAGTAGGACATGTTCAGGGGAGGTTCTATGTCCTGATGAAGGTGGGCAAACTGTAGTTCTCTAGATGTTAGTGAATGGCAATTCCAAACATCCACCACCTTTGTCCATAATGGCTGAGGCAGCTGGGAGTGGTAGTTCTACAAAGTCATTATGTTCCCCACCTCTACCCTCAGGCTATTTTGAAACTGTGAGAACATCCTCAACATTATTTTACTCCACTTGAAAGTCCTAAACTGTACCTCCTCTAGTTCAGTTCAACTGCTTCATCTTCTTCCTTTGAAGTGACTTGATTTCCAATATGACCAAAATGTCCTTCAGAAGAAAGCAGCACCCAAGGATCATGTTGAGATAGACCATGTTTGTAGACCATTTCAAGTGATTTGACTGATTTCCAACCTGAGCAGAAAAAAACAGCATCCAAGGATCATGTTGAGATGGACCAAGTTTGTAGGTATGTGTCAACTACTGACGTCAAGTTTAAGCCTTGCTCCAAAGCTGACTATTCAAAATTAGATTCCAAAATTACTGTAAGATCCTGATATATGTAAATAACTCAAGAGCCAGTTTCAAGAAGAAAAAGGAGCTGGGTAGAGAGAGATAGGGTAGGGTAGCACATTCTAGTTTCAGTTTTATATTCCTTCCCTTGGATCTTCATGTTTAGATCAAGCCAGGAAATTATTTCAACAACTTGATTGGAAATCCTCACTCAGCTAAAACCTGGGTTTCCTCTCTTTGTCCTTCTTTCTTTTAGCCTTTCCTAATTTAAGAAGTGATGTTGGAATAAAAAGGCTGCAGTCTTGAAATCCTTGGAAGATAAGGTGGAATTAAAAACAAGAAAGTGGCACTTTTGTGTATGTTTTGACACTAGGATTCATGTCCAAGTTCAATGCTTGCCCAGATCAGATCAGCTTGGCAAGTATTAATCATAATATATTTATGGTACTTTGCTTCTTGTATGAACACAACTTGGTGGGTTAGTTTATGAATCTATTGAAGAAACTCAGAAAGTGACCAGTTTCAGCCAGTGTGTTTTGTGCAGACTTAGGAAATAGTGTCATCATTCAATAACCAGGATAAAGCCCAACATCTCTTCTGGCTGCAAAGTCCAAAGAATAGTGGCTTCGAAAAGGCTTGTTTGGGTTGCCCAACATCATGACTTTGCAATTCATGTGTCTTTTACCAAGCGAAGTGATTGTTTAGACCTCCTTACACATTGCGTATTTGTGGCTGTGGTTACTGAGCACTTAACGTTAATATCAAAGAGAAAGTTGTGTTATTTTTCATGAGAAGATATATCCAGGGTGCTCCGTGGTATTCAAAAATGGCCACTGGCCTCAGTAAACTTTGTCACAATCCTGTCATGGTAGCCTGATCACCCAGAGCTTCAATGGAAATGTGAATGAAAAGGAGAGACAGTCTTTCCAAATCCAAGGGCTAGTTGGTTGCCTTCTACCACTAGCACTGAAGATGTCACCTCATTGGGTAATGAAATGTCTGAACAAGAAAACCACCAAGGTCAGAGAGCACCAAGGACTCCATAGTTCAACCCTGAGCTACAAATGGTCTCTTCTATAGGTTGTCTTCTGCATCAACTCATTACCCTTCATGGCTAAGCACATTCCTACTCCAGATGGTTGCCCAGAAGGAAAACCTGGATAGCAACTAGCTTCCTTCCTTCTCCTTCTACAGTCAATCACAGCTGTAGATAAAGAACAGTTGACTCTCAAATATAATCCATGTGCTTCCTGTCCTGTCCCCCCCAGATGGCAATCCACAAATGTTGATGACACAATCAATGTTTATCTTTAAAGTGCCATTGACTTTTCATAGAAAATCATTATGGCAGCAGGCAGCTTTATCTGAGATTATCTTAGATGATATGAGTGGATCTTATTTGATGAGTTGAGTAACACCTTGAAGAGCTCCAGTTGCACCACCTTTAGACTAGGAAAACAAATAAACCGAGCCCCTTCAGATGTTTGAAGCTCCATCATGCTCAACCAGAGGAGTGGGACATCAAGTCCCAAAATGTTCTAAGCAGTCTTGATTTGTATCAGAGGGTTTTACTCAAGTGAAATCCCCATATAGCTAGGAACATTATATCATAGCTTAATCAGCTTCACAAGATCATGGCGAAGATAAAGTAAGCGACTGGAAGGAACCAAGCAACTGAGAACATTTGAGAACAAACAGAAGGGCCTGATGGTGGAAGAAGGAAAACCCATCTCGAAAAAAGTGCTATGATTTGATGGCCTCCAAATGTTCTGGACTTCAGTTCCCATCATTCCTCATAATACATATTGGGTATGGGTGTTGTTGGGAATATTTGAAGAATTACTCTAAAGATACTACCATCGAACTTTGGTTTGAAATAATCCAGCCTACTTAACTATTCGTTAACCATGTCCACTTTCTTAGTTGACTCCAAAGTGATCATCCCTTCTTTTCTTTAGCAAGGGATCTCTTTTTCTTGTCTAGCTCCTTGGATTTTTCCTTTTACACAGCTAATCCCTTCTAAAAAGAATTGCAGGTTCCATGGCTTGACCATCAAAACAAACAAACAAACCCAAGAAAAGAATCCCATCCCACTCTTAGGATGCTGAGGCGATCTCCGAAAGACCACAAAAAATCAAGCTGGAAAAAGTAATTGCCCAACCGATATATTTCTTTCCTAGATTTATGTCTTGAAACATGGTCATAAGTCACTTTTTCCAGTTTGTAATTAAGCAAACTGTTGTAAGCCGAGAACTCCCCATGGTCAACACATCCTCCCACAGTAACAACTCTGAAAGAGAGCTGGTCTCAATAAAACAATCAGCAAGTGGTTTTTGGCTCTGGCTGAAAATGAAGTTGAACCTAGTCAAATCTTTGCCATATCTAGTCTCAAACCTTCTCCACTACTCATCCAGTTTTGGTCACCATAATATAAAGAAGATGTTGAGACTCTAGAAAGAATGCAGAGAAAAGTCAGAAAGATGATCGAGAAAATGTAGACTAAAACATACAAAGAACAGTTGCAAGAACTGGGTATGTCTAGTTTCATCAAAAAAAGGACTGAAGAGTGACATGATAGCAATCTTCCAATATTTGAGGGGCTGCCCCAAAGAAGAGGGAGTCAAGCTATTCTCCAAAGCACCCGAAGGCAGGACAAGAAGCAATGGATGGAAACTCATCAAGGAGAGAACCAGCCTAGAACCCAAAGATGAATTTCCTGTTAGAACAATTAACCAGTGGAACGACTTATCTCTAGAAGTTGTGGGTGCTCCAACATTGGAAGTTTTTAATAAGAGATTGGACAACAGCTTGTCTGCAATGTTTCCTGTCTGGGGGTTGAACTACTAGAAGGGGGTTGGACTACTAGAAGACCTCCAAGGAAGGGTCCAACTCTGCTATTCTATTCTGTTCTGTACTCCATCAGAGTTCTTGGTCAAGAGAGGGAGGGATGGGCCCACTCATCTAGAGACTTTCTGGGTGATCCAACTCCTTGACCAACATCTTCACCACTATAGCACATGCAAGGCTAGCAGGGGATTGAGACGTTTCCACAGCTACACCCCATCGGAATGGAGATAAGGCGATGCTTGCATAGGGAATTAATGGCCATGGTCAGTTGACCCAATTAAAGACCAACTTCCTATCTTCACAAGAGGATTAAGCTGAGTTGTTCTTGTTTGGTTGGGTAGTTGATGGAAAGTCAATACTTTGGCTCAGCTTATGAGCCAACATTTACTGTGTGGCCAGAATAGCAGCTACTTCATCCACCAAATATTGCATGTACTATGGAGGTGTCTTTGGTGCTCTCTGAGCTTGGTTGTTTTCTTGCAGGTGCTAGAAATGGAGGAGGGGAGGAGGAGGAGGAGGTGAAGGAGAAGGAAGGAAGGCCTAGAGACTAAACATCTGAAAGAATGGCTGTAGGATTTGTGTATGGCTAGTCTAGAGAAAAGAAGGGCTAGGGGTGGCATGATAGCAGTATTCCAACATTTGAGGGGCTGCCACAAAGAGGAGGGGGTCAACTTATTTTCCAAAGCACCAGAAAGCAAGACAAGAAACTATGGATGGAAACTTGTCAAGGAGAGAAGCAACCTGGAATTAAAGAGAAACTTCCTAACTGTGAGAACAATTAACCAGTGGAACAGCTTGCCAACAGAAGTTGTGGCTGCTCCATCACTGGAGGCTTTTAAGAAGAGATTGGACAGACATTTGTCTGAAATGGTAAGCAGGGGGCTGGACTAGAAGACCTCCAAGGTCCTTTCCAGTTCTATTCTGACTTGAATAATACTAATAAAAGATGTCAGGCCAAATGGCAGGACTGAAGCAAGCCCCACCCCTTTGTGTGACTGTGTGTGAGATTCATGTGCAAGAAGGACTGCATTTGAATCACCACATTCCATCTGCTCTCCTGCCAATTTTGACACACACCCACGCTCCATGGCTCCTGCTGGCTCTCTCATCATGGTGGCACCCAAGTCTGCTTTTTAATTATATCTAACATCATGATGAAAGGTGTCTGCACCTTTGTGTGCTGCTGAGGAAGGCCAAAACTCCCTTTGGGTGCAACTTAAGAGATATGGGGAAATTTACTAACAGTGAGAACAATTAACCAGTGGAATGGCTTGCCTCAAGAAATTGTGGGTGTTGCATCACTGGAGGTTTAAAAAAAAAAAGACTAGACAGCCATATGTTCTGGAATGGTATAGAGTCTCCTGCCTAAGCAGTGGGTTGGACTAAAAGACCTCCCAAGGTCTCTTCCAACTCTGTTATTCTGTTATGATTTTATGGGCACCAAACCAACCTACAAGATGTGTTGTATGGGTGGGGGAAAAAAACCACTGGGATCAACACTCAGTTATACTTGTTAGAGGAAGGCTGAGAAACAAGTAAGTAGCACCCTACTGCCATATTTTCAAAGCTGAAATTCAACCTTGTCATTCCTTGCCTGAAGGGTGAATCTGTATGAGCCCTGAACTGGTAAACAAGCAGACAGATGCATACTTTGTCTTTCTTGCAATAGATTCTGAGAAGTCCTGCTTTGTTGCTTGGGAATGGATTCTTCTCATTCATCCGCTCTCACTCTCTTTTTTTTTCTCGTTTTTCTTTATCCCAAGTTGTCATGAGATCTTTGGAATTTAGCGAGGAAGCGGAAGGGAAGGAGAGAACATAGACAGACAGACAAGACAGGCAGGCATGAATAGATGATAGGTAGACAGATGATAGTTAGATATAGATATGTAGAAGATAGATAGACAGGCAGACAGACAAACAGACAGAAAGACAGAAAGACAGACAGCAGGCAGACACTGAAGAAAGAGAGGAGAGGATGGAGAGGTAGGAGAAAGNAGCAGGCAGACACTGAAGAAAGAGAGGAGAGAGGGGGAGAAGTAGGAGAGAGAAGAACAGACAGGGAGAGGGAGGAGGGAGAGAGGATAGGTAGGTAGGTAGGTAGACAGACAGACAGACAGGCAAACAGACAACAGAGACATGAATAGATGATAGTCAGACATGATAATTAGATATAGATAATTATGTAGAAGATAATTTAGATAGATAGATAGATAGATAGATAGATAGATAGATAGATAGATAGATAGATAGATAGATAGATAGAAAGATAGATAGATAGCAGGCAGGCAGGCACTGGAGAGGGAGAAACAGAGAGGAGGGTGGGGACAATAAATTCCCTACAGGAATAACCCTTAATGCACAAAAGCAAAAGCATTTGAATGCTTGGAATACTTGAAAGAAAAGCCCATCGCCATAACAAAGCCCCTAACAGATGTGGGGAAAACTTAGCTACTCCTTGCAGGCCTGTTTTTTTAAATCATTGCAGCCCTCCATTGAATTCCCCCCTCCCCTGCTACTATATATGGCAAAGTTGGCTTGAAAGAGATTGGCATGGTTTCTAAGGAAGAGTGCTCCAAGGCAAATCCCTCTGAGATAGGTTGGGGCTGAGTTTCCCCCCACACACACTACCCAAAAAACCAAACCAAATAAAATAAAATCAGAAGGCCTGTGGCCTTCTGTCCTTGGAGCAGATGTAGAAGTGATAAGGTTGGCTAGCAGGGACGAGAATTTTCTGCTAAAATGATGCATTATTAGAGCAACAGTCTTCCCCCGGTAATGATGTATGGCCGTGAGAGCTATGGATACTAAGAATGGCTGATCGAAAGAGAATGGATGCCTTTGAACTGTGGTGTTGGGTGTGAATTACTGCATATACCCTGGACAGCTAGAGTAACTAATGGAGAGGTGTTAAATCGTGTAAAACCAGGCACGTCCCTAGAAGCTAAAAATCAGAAGACAACATCTGATTTACTTGCTATGCGTGTGAATTCATTGGAGAAGACAATGGTGCTAGGAATGTCCCAAAGGTGTTTTTTTTTCCCCCAGAGGCAACTGGACTTCCTTGTTTTTCTTTGAAGACCTTTCCGCTTCTCATCCAAGAAGCTTCTACAGTTCTGGCAGAACGGGCCGGGGAAATGGCCATTTCACCAGAACTGAAGAAGCTTCTTGGATGGGAAGTGAAATGTCTTCAAAAGAAAAAACTGGAAAATCCAGTTGCCAATTGTCCACTTATTTTTGCTTGAAGACATTTCGCTTCTCATCCAAGAAGCTTCTTCAGTTCTGGTGGAACGGTGGGGAAATGGCCGTTCCGCCAGAACTCAAGAAGCTTCTTGGATGGGAAGCGAAATGTCTCCAAGCAAAAACTTTCTTTCAGGTCAACGGAAAACTCTTTTTTTTTTTTTTGTGCCTTTGGAGACAACCATGACCTGGATGACGGAGAATCTCCATGGACATTTAGGGATGCTGGGAATGGTTCGTGGATTAGGAAGAAGGGGCAAGCCAAGAACACGCTGGCTTTGAGAGTATCAAATCCGATGCAGAGTTGAACATGCAACAATGGAAGGAAGCTGTGATTGGCAGGGGAACAAGGAAGGCACTTGCCTATTAAGTCACCAAGAGTCAAACACACGGTTACAGGTAGTCCTCCCAACAGTTCACTTTAATGACCATTCAAAGGGACAACAACACTGAAAAAAAAAAGTGACTTACGACTGTTTTTCACACTTCTGACCATTGCAGCATCCCTATGGGCTTTTCAATGGAAAGAATCAGATGAATTCTTCCTGTTCCCACTTCTCCCCAACCTATTTTAATGAGAGGAGGCCTCCAATGTCCCTTTAAGGAGACCAAACCCAGTCAGAGAGCTTGAGTGGCCCGATTTCAAAGCAAAGAAGCCAAGGAGAGCTAATCTCCTTCTCAATCAGAATTGAGCTGGAGGGGACCTTGGAGGTTTTCTAGTCCAACCCCCTGCTCCAAGCAGGAGGAACCTATAGTACTATTTCAGACATTCTCACTGATGAATTGCCCTCCCTGTTAGGAAATTCCTCCTAAGTTCTAGGTTGCTTTTCTCCTTGATTAGTTTCCATCCATTGTTTCTTTTCCTGCCTTCAAGTGCTTTGGAAAATAAATTGACAAACCCCCCCCCTTCTTTGGGACAGCCCCTCAAATGCTGAAACACTATCATGTCACCCCTGGTCCTTCTTTTCTCCAGATTGGCCATCCCCAATTCCTCCCATCGTTCTTCATAATATATGGATAGTTAGAATTCTTTTATTAGCCAATTCTTTTATTGTGAATAGAATTCTTTTATTGTGATCAGACACACAAGGAATTTGTCTTTGGTGCAAATGCTCTCAGTTTACATAAAAGAAAAGATACATCCGTCAAGACAAGAATCATCAGGTACAACATTTAATAATAGTTATAGGGTATAATAAGAATTAGAATAGTATAGTACAGAATAGAAATATAGAATAGGAATAGAATATGGAATAGAGTTAGAATAGAATAGAACAGAATGGAATGGAATGGAATAGGTTAGAAAAGAATAGAATAGAATAGAATAGAATAGAATAGAATAGAATAGAATAGAATAGAATAGAATAGGAATTATTTATTGGCCAAGTGTGATTGGACACACAAGGAATTTGTCTTGGTGCAAATGCTCTCAGTGTACAGAAAAGATCCATTGGCCAAGAGTCAAGAATCATCAAGTGCAACACTTCGTGATCGTCATCGGGTACAAGACTATGGTTTAGTCTCCAGGCCCTTAATCGCCTTCTTTCATCTTCTCGCTTTCCTCCTTCCTTTCATTCTCCCTCCCGCCCCTTACCCTTCTTTAAATATGTAGACCAAGGCTCCTCCGTTAAGTTAACCCCCCCTCCTCCTCCCCAGCCGGCCGGGCTAAGGCTAGCGAGGAGTTGCAAGCGCTGGCCAATATTTAACTTATATGGCTGACGGCCGCCGAAAGAGGGGGCGCGGAAAAGAAAAAAAAAAGGAAAAGGGGAAGGAAGCGCGAGCGAGACAAACGTCGCGAATTAATCATCCAGCGCGCAGTCGGCGCCAGGATAGATTTATCCTAAGCGGGGACACGGGGAGGGGGTGAAAAGGGCCCGGGGAGGAGGAGGGCACTCCAAGCCGCTTTCGCACCTTCCCGCTTTTGATCCGAGATTAGCGCAGCCTCCCCTCCGGGCGGCTAGGTCTCCAGGGGGCTTAGCTCCAGAGGACATTCCCGCCAGGCGGAAGTTTACACACCGCGAGCCAAGGAAGGCTGCTCGGAGGCCTAACACGGGAACCACAGCCGGGGCCGTGGAGAGCGAGAGGAGAGGAGGAGACGGCTGGGTGGAGCTGGAGAAACAAAAACTCCCCGTTGGGAATAAGAGTCGAGGACTCTTCTCCAACCGGGTGCCCTCCAGCGGCGCCTGGCTCTTGCCACCTCTCCTCCCCCACCCCGCCTTGGAGGGCTGCATCGGGGAGGTTTATTCAGTAGAACGACCTGAGCCGCGAAAAGGCTGAAAACAACAACAACAACAACAACATGTTGTTGTTGTTAATGAAATAAAGCCACCCGCCGAGAGTGGACGGAGTCCTGGCTTCCCACGCGCATTTTGTGTGTGTGTGTGTGATTTCTTTGGACTTTCTCCACACTTCCCTAGGCTTCCTTGAATAGATTCGAGGTCTCCAAACTTGGTCACTTTAAGACTTGTGGACTTCAACTCCCAGAGTTCTTCAGCCAGCATATTTCTCTGCAATCTCTCTCCCCTTTAGGAGATTAAAAGAGAAGGGGAAAAAGGCAGGCATGGCTGGCTGGGGAATTCTGGGAGTTGAAGTCCACAAGTCTTAAAGTTGCCAGGTTTGGAGACCCCTGCTTTTAGATCTTAAGTCCATGATGCGATGCTTTCCGCCAGCCTCTTTGAAAACAGACAGTATTTTCTTTCTTTTTTAAATGTTACTTTCCCTGAAAGGAGCGTATCCTTTTCCTTTCTTTTTTCCTCAAAGCTTTGCACAGAAAAGGGTAGGCGATTTGGGGTGGGGTGGGGGGAAAGACGCGTTTACGGTCTCTCGCACCGTCGGAGCCTTCCCTAAATCTAGATTTGTAAGATAGGAGAAGGGTTTCGCTTCTGCCGAGAAAGTGAACTGAGAGCAGCGGGGCAGGAGGGAGGGGGGGGGGGAGATGCTGAATCCTCCCGCATCGGGGTTGGAATCCCTCGGGAGGTTTATTGTTCAAGGGCAAAAGGGGTTCACTAGTTTGTTGGGGCTGGAGAGGGGAAATCGATGGAAAACTAAGCGAACTTTGTGGTGTTAGTGTTGGAGCTAAGGCCTGGACAGGAGCGAAGGGAAGGAAGAAAAAAGGAAAGAACATGAGAGAGAGAAAAAAGAGGAGAGAGAAGAAAAGACGAGAATAGAGGAAAGGAGGGAGGGAAGGAGGGAGAGAGGAAGGACATGAAAAGGAGGGAAAGAGGAGGATGACCAGTTAAATGCCCAGTTAATTCAAAGGCCTCTGAGTCTCGGGAGGGAACTGCCTTTCTTCTTTGAACATACAGCCCTCAAAATCTATACCTTGAGCCACCCATCTGCCCCTTCACACAACAAACACCACAGTCCTCTCGCTTGAGCCCCCAGAAGCCCACTAGGGTAGCACCTGCTTTCTTCTTAACCAGACCACTTCTCCGGAATAGGAGTTCCCAAAACACACCCACACCCAAAAAAGTCCCTAGCAAATCCTTTTCCACTTGCAGGCTGGAAAACCGCCTGAACTTCGCAGCCATGAGAGACCCAGCTCTCTTCCGGGTTAACTTTATAAAAGCTTTTAGAGTCGTGGAGGGTATTTTCGGAGAAGGAGCCCCCCCATCTTGGGTCCCGCCAGAGAGGAGATCCCTCAACCCCGTTTCAAGAGTGTGAAACGAATCGGTTAGAATTAGAAGCCCAATAATCACATGGGGGGGGGGGAGAGTTGAGGAATGCCCCACACTCTTCCTTCCCTTCGTGGCCCAGTGATTTCAAGCTAAGAAAAAAAATATAGACACCGAGATGGGATGCAGCACAAGAGAGAGAGAGAGAGAGAGAGAGACTGTGTGTATGTGTGAATGGGGGGCGGGAGAAGTGAGACAGAGAGGAGAGAAACAGAAGGGAGGGAGAGAGAAGAGAGAAAGAGAAAGAGGCAAGGAGAGAGAAGAGAGAGACAGAGAAAGAGTGTGGTGTGGAGAGAGAGAAAGAGAGACAGGTAGGAGAGAAAGAAGGGAGGGAGGAAAAAGAGAGATAGAGAAGACAGAGAAAGAGGCAAAGAGAGAAAGAAAAAGTGTGGTGTGCAGAAAGAAGGGGGAGGGAGGAGAAAGAAGGAGAAGAGAGAAAGAAGAGAGAGAGGGGGTAAAGAGAGAGAGAAGGGAGGGAGGGAGGGAGAAAGAGAAGAGAGAAAGAGAAAAGGGAGAGAAGAGAAAGAGAGAGATAGAGAGACGGGGGGTTTTGTCGTGTTCTGGATCGCTGGGTCTGTAATGTCAAGTCGTCGGGAACAACAACATCCAGTCTCGCCTTAATTGTCTGGGTGAGTTTGTTTGTCTGGCCCCGCGGCTTCTTTCAAGGGAAGGGGAGATATTTTGGGGGGTGGAAATGATCCTCGGGGCTGGTTTCCTGCACGGCTTTCAGCCCCCTGGCGCCGAAGAGCTCTTAGCCTTCGCTTCGAAAAATGCAGCGTTAGGAAAGCTAATCGCGTTAGATGTTCCGCTCCTATCTTGACCACATTTGCGCCGCCGCCAAAGCCGGCCTCTCGTTTCTCCCTCCAACTAATACAAACGGCCTGAGTGTCTCCAAACACACAAATCCCTTTTATCTCTTTCAGGAGTGGAGTAGGGCGGGGGTGGGAAGGAGAGAGAGGGAGAGAAAGAGAGACAGAGACAGACAGAGAGAGACAGAGAGAGAGAGAGAAGCACAGAGAGAGGTCGTGTGTGTGTGTGTATGTACACGCACACGCTCAGAGCATAGGTTTTTCCCGCGGATCTATATGGAGAACTTCCCCAAGGCAGTGAGGCCAACTGGCCGTTGTTCCGCAACTAACAAGGCCTTCTTTTAAATAATAATTGTGGTCATCATCATCATCAATTCTGCGCCTATTTTGGGAGGCCAGTTTTCCATTTGGGAGTCTTCTTCTACATTCCCTTCTTCCCTGAATTTCTCCCATCCTTGTCTCCAGCCCCCCCTCCCCTATCATATGTATCAACCGCCTTCTGTGCCTCTGTTTTAAAAAATAATCAAACCAGGACTGGGTTCAATACTTGGTGTGGCTTCATTAACGCTTGTGTGGTGTGTGTGTGTGTGTGTGTTGCGCACAACTGTCGGTGGAAACCCTTCCGCTAATCCAGGATTCCCAGCTTCAGACCGACAACCCTCTCCAGACCTTAATCAAGATTACCAGGAAACAAACTTGGTTTGCCCTTGAAAAGGCAGCTGGTAGGCCTTTCATGGGTCTGATTAGACCCGGAGTGTGAAGGGAAAACGTGTGTGTGTGTGTGATGTAAACCTATTTTTCCATACATTTGTGTTTCTATTTCTTTTTCTTTGTTTCTTTCTTTCTATTTCTTTCTTTCTTTCTTTTTCTTTCTGACTTTTCTTTTTCTTTCTTTCCATAAGAGAAAGAAAGAAAGAAAGAAAGAAAGAAAGAAAGAAAGAAAGAAAGAAAGAAAGAAAGAAAGAAAGAAAGTCTGAGTGGCGCGTCGTTGGGCGGGCCTGAAGAATGCCCTTCCATCACCTCCCGCCCCTGCCCCCAAAATAAATAAGACGCCGCTGGAGTTCAGGATCCCAAAGTGTCAATTTGACCCGAAGCGCAGCCAGCTGAGGAGGTTTGCGCGGCGCTTCTTCTGAGCTAATCCTGCTGGCGGGGGTCCCACACCGACAACTCCGACCAAGGAGGCGTGACAAAGGCAGGTTTCGCACTGTCAGATTCGGCTCTCCCGCAGACCTTCCCACCCACGCGAAACCAGGGGGACAAAAGCAACTGCTTCGGGTTTCCCCTTGCGCCCTCCCCGGCCTTTCTTTTCGAGACCACCTGCCCCGTCCCCTCTCCACGCGACCCAGACGAACCCCCAAAACAGCCGGGGTCTCCGGTATAGCCCCGAGCCCACAACAGCGAGGATGGCAAGAGGGCTGCAACCCGTTTTGCGACGGTTCGCCGCATAGCAGGCGGATGGGGGAAGGAACGGGAGTTTGGGGGTGGGGGAGAAGGAGAGCCACAGACACACGCGCGCAAACCCGCCTCCCCTTTGCTTCCTTCCCCCAAGACAGGCTCGGCCCTCCTCCTACGGGGTTGCTGAGACGACAAGCCAGCCTTCCCGAGGCGGTGGTTTACACTCCGAGGTCTGACCAATCTTCCCAAGCAGCGGCGGAAAGGCAGGAGGGTGCGTGGGCGGATTGGGGAGAGGGGGAGGAGGCTCCTTCGATGCGCGGGCGCGTGCACAAACACACACACACCCCAAGGGTGTTTTAAACAACACTGAAAAGCGAGGAAGGCGAAGACGCCAGGCCGAGAGTGGGTTAGCAAGATTGGGGTGAAAGTGGGAGAGAGAAAAAGCAAAATAAATAAATAAATCATTGACAGACGCGCTTCATCAGNTGGAAGGAGGGGGAGGGCTGAAACCAGATTGGCCTGGAGGAAGGGGATCAGGGAGAGGTGAGCCGTGAGCCACGCAGAAGCCCGTCCGATCTCTAAAAGCGCAAAGCCATCCTTGTTGGGGTGCCTGGAGAGGTCGCCAGCTGCGGAACCCCGAATCCGTCCCCATTTGGGGGGGGTTGTCGCCGCCCCCAACGGACATTTACACGTGCGCAGGCGGCTGGGCGTGCTATGTAAACATTGCACTGGTTTGACGCATTTTAAGGACACACGCGCCCACGCACAACTTCCATTCTGTCTCTCTCCCTCTCTTTCTCTCATCACACTTTCTCTCCTCTCTCTTTCTCTCCTCCCCCCCCTCTCTCTCGCGCGCGCTTTCTTCTCCCCCCTCTGGATGCCCTCCGGGCAATCTGTACTACAATTCCCATCCTCCCCCACTTCCTTCGACCGACGCCTCTTCCTCCTCTTCCCACGGAATGCAGCCGGTCCTAATTCCCAACTTCGGATCTGCGAAGCTCACCATCACCCACCCCCCAGAACTGCGCTGGAGGGGAATGGGTGTTGTAGTCCAAGAGAGCTTAGGGCACCCAGAAGGCGGAAGGCCGAGGGTCGAAGGCAGCTCATTGGCTTCCAAGAGAGCGAATACAACATCTAGGGATGCTTAAGCCCGTATCCTCACCCACCTACTCCGAAATACTCACAAGGAAGGAGGGTTCGAGAGAGGAACGCGGCTAGGGCGCGGGCGTTCCTCCGGCGGCACTCTCGCTGAATCAGGGGAAGGAGCGCTGCGCGTGTGTGTTTGTGCAACTGGGGTGGATGGAGGAGGGGGGGAGAGAGAGATACGAGATGAGACGTGACCGAGCTGCTTGAAACCCAACACAGAAGGCTTCCCCGGTCTTTATAGACCGCCCTCGTCGGAGGGGGAGAGCGACGTAGACACAAACGCGCGTGGAAGCCAGGCAGTAAAGGGAGCGCTGCCCGTCGGGGTAGGTTGGTTGGGCAGGCACGCACGTGTGTGCCGGGGAAGCCGGGAGCAGCTCGCCCCGCCCCACGTGCCCTTCCACCTTTTACGACCCTCGCCGAGACACACGCGCCTTCACTCCCTCCTCCTCCTCCTCCCTCCTCCTCCTCTTCCCTAGCCAAAGAAAGAGGCGGGAGAAGTCACTCAGGCGTCCGAGCTGAAATCTGGGCCAGGGGCGAAGAAAGAGAAAGGGCGGGGTGTATCTTACTCCGTTTCCTCCTCCTTCTCCCTCCTCCTCCTCCTCTTCCCTCCTCCCTTTCGTTTCCTGGTTCGTTGGAGCGAGCCAAGCCCCCTCTGCGAAAGACCCCTAGAGGCGTCCCTCCCTGTTCCCCCCCTTCCCCAAAACACACTTGCCTGTCTGCCTCTCCAATGTCCCCCCCACCCCACTTCCGCGGCTGCTGCTCCAGCCGCCACTCCTCCTTCCCCCTCCCTCCTCCGTTCCTGGTGACAGATCCTCCGGGCCCGGAGCAGGAGGGATGCAGCTTGGCCGTTTCCACACCTTCTTTTTATAACTCGGGTCCCGTCCCCCTCCACGACCTGTCAAGAACCACGCCTCTGGAGCCACCCAATTGGTCCAAAAGCGTCAAAGGGCCAATCAAGGCGCCCGCCGCCCCGCTCGGCAGCCCGCGAAGGCCACCATACAACCCGGCGCAGCGAAAGCAGCAGGGCTTAGAGAGGCTCACACCGCGCCGAGCACGCCCGCCCTGCCACACCGGCGCACTCTCTCGCTCTCTCTCACAACACACGCACACGCACACCCACACACCCCGCCAGCAGAGCGCGCGCTCGCTCGCTTTCCCTCCCTCCCTCCCATCCATCCACACTCGCGACCGCGCGCGCCAGCGAGTGCCGCACCGGGCACGGGGACTCGGGGAAGCCGAGCGCGGCGGCGCTTCCTCTGGCTGGCTGCTTTGCAGAAGCCGAGGAAGGGAGGAGGCGAGGAGGCCGGGGGGGGAGGGAGGAAGGGAAGAGCCCGACTTAGCAACAAACTCGTTCCGGCTTCCTTCGACTGCGCAGCCGAGCCGAGCCGTCAATTTCATTCTCAAGGCTTT
The DNA here is from genome assembly GCA_004320025.1 of Laticauda laticaudata. Taxonomy (NCBI): domain Eukaryota; kingdom Metazoa; phylum Chordata; class Lepidosauria; order Squamata; family Elapidae; genus Laticauda; species Laticauda laticaudata. The sequence goes on from BHFT01018499.1 coordinate 22,905, forward strand.
GCCCCAACCATCACCTCCCGAGTTCTTTCCTCGCGGGAGTGGCGGGGAGAGAGAGGGGCGTCTCTCACACATACCAGGGAGAAAGTAGGGGGAGAGGCCAGAAGGAGAGGCGAACCAGCCGGCTGGAAGGAGAAGAGAAGGCCCGGAGACCAAGAAGGAAAGGGCTGCGGGGCTCCGGGAGAGACAGCTGCGCGGGGGCTGGAGGAGGCCCCAGCTTTTGGAGGGTCCCGCAGTTTTCCTCCCCGCCGGCTCTCCGGCTTCCTCGCCTCGTTCGGACACTTCGATGAGAAGCCGCGCCGGCAGCTGGAACAGAATGGCCTGGAGTTGAAGAAGGACTAAGAAGCGGGAGAAGGAGAGCCCATCTCGGCGAGGGAAAGGAAAGGAAGGGAAGAAGAGGAGGGGTGGGGGAGAGAGAGAGACCAGCAGCCCCAGACCTCGTGCGACCTCTGCGGCAGCAGGGACTGGCCCCCTCCGGCCCCGTCCACCTCATCCCTTCGCCTCCTTCCTGCTTTTCCCCTCTTCGTTGCCTTTGCAGCTGTCGCTCGGCCAAACTTTCCCTCTTGTGTTCCCTTTCGCCGATGTAGCGGCGGCGGCGCAAAGCCGAGAGGGCTCCGATCCTTGGCAAATCCTCTCCCAGGGATACAGTCCAGATCCTATTGCCATTAGCAGGAGGCGCATCAGATAGATAAGACCCACGCAGAAATACAAGACACTCAGGCGCGTGCGCTCTCTCTCTCTCTCTCTCACACACACACACACACACACCACACACACACGCACACACGCACGCAGAGAGGCTTCTTCCCAGCAAAGGGCAACGAAGCGCCGGAGCGCCGTTTCCCCTCGGCCGGGGGGCGGGGGAGCGGCGGGGGCGGGGGGACCATGGCTTCTAGCTCGGCGCCGGCTGCCTGGATCCCGCGGTGAGACTCGCTTATGGTGGCTTCACCCGAGCGGCCAGCCCTGTCCCTCGCTTCTTTCTCCCGCGGTGCCCCCGCGCTTCCTCCGGGCCGGTCCCCCCTTCTTCTTCTTCTGCCAAGCGGAGGGAGCCGGGGCAGGGACTAGGCGGCTGCGAAGCCCCGGTGAAAGAGGGAAGGGAGAAGGAGGAGGAGGAGGAGGAGAAGAAGAAGAAGAAGACGCGGCGCCGGCGGACTCCGTTGGATGAGTTTCTCCATGCGAGAACCCGTGATCCCTGGGACCAGTATGGCTTACCACCCCTTCCTACCTCACCGGGCGCCGGACTTCCCCATGAGCGCCGTTTTGGGACACCAACCTCATTTCTTCCCGGCTTTGGCCTTGCCGCCCAACGGAGCTGCCGCCGCCGCCGCTGCCCTTTCCCTGCCCGGCGCTTTGACCAAGCCGATCATGGATCAACTGATAGGAGCGGCAGATTCGGGCCTCCCTTTTTCCACTTTGGGCCACCAAGCCGCGGCTCACCTACGGCCTTTGAAAACGCTGGAGCCCGAAGAAGACGTGGAAGACGACCCCAAAGTCCACCTGGAAGCCAAGGAACTTTGGGAAGCAGTTTCACAAGCGGGGCACCGAGATGGTGATCACCAAATCGGGAAGGTAAGCAGGCAAGCGGGCGGGCGGGGTTGCTTCCCTTTCAGCCTTTCTTCTTTCTTTCACGCAGATTCTCTTAAAGAAAAACTCGCGGCTGTTTCTCTTGCGGGGGGGGGGGAAGGGGAAAAAAAAACAAAACAAAACGATGGGGGGGGGGCCGAATCCGATCCTTTTCGGAAAGACGAAGACCGCCTTGTCCTTGTGCAAAAGCCTAAATGCACGCCAAAAGGACCCCCACGATCCCTCACCCACGAATCCGCAAACTCGCTCTCCTTCTTGGTCGAAGGAGAGAAAGATCTGGCTGCATTCGGCGTCTCTCCGAGAGATCTTTTCTTGCGTTCGGAGTTGATTCAACTTTTACCACTGGATCCCTTCAGAAAAGTCCACCAAAAAGAACTGGGATGTTGCTTGTTTCCTTCCCAGGGAACTGGAGAAGGAAAAGCAAGGATGAACTCATGAACTCAAACCAACCAACAAATAAAAAATTGCCTACAGTTCTTTTCTGGTCATTAAATATATTCTTTCTTTAAAAGAAATCAGCTTGGGTGCCTGGTGCTCACTTCCAAATGCAACTTTCCTCTACTTTCCAGAAAAGAAAGGAAAGGATCAGAAAAGGGAGGGTGGGAGGTTCTCCCCCACTCAATAAAGTTAGCTAGGATCTGGATGGTGGTTCCTTTTCTTTTTAATCCCAGTTTTTCAATCAGGTATAAGAGGCTCCAGCTCACCTAGGCCTCATTGTTAAATTCTGGCACATTTGAAAAAAAAATATGGAAGAACACATTCAAATTTTGGAGGGAAGGATTCGTGTTTTCCCCCCACTGTAATCGCCCCTCTTCCTCTTTTAAAACTTTCTGAACTGCGATTGTTGTTTAAAGTAACAACAATCTGTTGTTTAAACAACTGCGATTTGATTGTTGTTTAAAGCAAAGGGGGGGCTTTTCTGTTTAATGCATGCCTTAAGAATTAGGCAAAACCCAGCGGTCCTTGAATTATTTCCTTCTAATGCCAGGAAGAAATATAATAGTTGGGATAGGAAGTTAGGAAGTGTCCTTAAGGTCTCAGAGGGTTATTGGGATTTATTAAGACCCTTTCAAAATGGTCTGAAATCGGAATAATTGGAGAAAAAGAAAACAGTTCAAAAACGGTTCAAAGAGCTTTGTAGTTATTGGTGTATTTTTGTGTGTGTTTAGGAGAAAATTGTTGTTTCTCAAAGGGAACCCAGCAAGATTCCTGGCAGATATTTCTATAAAGGGATTTGGGGCCTAGGTTCACTCTTAACCAGCAAAAAATTTGCACCAACCAGCAAAAAAAAAATTGCATGCTTGGAAATGTTATTTGGAAATTCAGGGGGGAAAAAAGTTTGGAAAGCATGAAAGCCAAAGGCATGACATCCCCCAATGCGAGATATGGATATTATAAATTGATAATATTAATATATCACCCTGGCTTTTCTTCCTGAAAAGACTTGAATGCCGTAGACTTGAACGCTCAGATTTTAAGGAATAGGATTCCCTGTAAAATACGTGTGTGCTACCAGCACACCTTAACTGTTGAATTTTCAAATGGTTCAAGGAAGGAAAGGAAGGAAGGAAGGAGAAGGGAATGGAATGGAATGGAAGGAGAAAAGGAAGAGAAAGGAAGGTAGGAGAAGGGAAAGGAAGGAAGGAAGGGGTGAAACAAAACAAAACAATGTAATATAACATAATGTTCACCTTGTTTGTCTCTAGGAGAATGTTCCCACCTTTTAAAGTGAGGTGTACAGGTCTGGATAAAAAGGCAAAATACATTTTATTGATGGACATTGTAGCTGCAGATGACTGTAGATATAAATTCCATAATTCGCGGTGGATGGTGGCTGGGAAAGCCGACCCCGAAATGCCGAAAAGAATGTATATCCATCCTGATAGCCCAGCAACCGGAGAACAGTGGATGTCAAAAGTGGTCACCTTCCACAAACTGAAACTGACCAACAACATCTCAGACAAACACGGATTTGTAAGTGCTTTTAATCCTCTTAATGAGTTTTCCCTGAACTCCTAATCTTCCCCAATGACATATTGCTGATCTTCCAATAGATTATTATTATTATAAACTTTTATTCTTTAAACATGAAACTCAGTCAACTGAACATTTAAAAATGTTCTATTATTATTATTATTATTATTATTATTATTATTATTATTATTATTATTATTATTATTATTTNCAACTGAACATTTAAAAATGTTCTATTATTATTATTATTATTATTATTATTATTATTATTATTATTTACACTAGTAGTCGTGGTGTAGTAGTAATATTAAAATATTATTACTAGTAGTACTTTTAGCTATTTGCAAAATAGGGTGACTAGAAATTCAGGCCTATTGGAGAAATGGGGCAAAAGTTTACTTCTCTGTCAGGACAAACACAGATTTGTAAGTGCTTTTAATTCACTTTGTGAGTTTTCCCTGAACTTGTAATCTTCGTCCTGCCTTAACATAACGCTGGTCTTGATGTGGATTATTATTATTATTATTATTATTATTATTATTATTATTATTATTATTATTATACTCTTATTTATTAAACATGAAACTCACTCAACTGAACATTTAAAAATGTATGGCAGATATCATTGACTGTAATCATTTTATTATTATTATTACTATTCTTATTTTACTATTACTACACTAGTAGTAGGAGTAGTACTATCAGCTATTTGCAAAAGAGGGTGATTAGAAATTGAGGCCTGTTGGAAAAATGAAGCAAAAGTTTACTTCTCTATTAGAAACGGTCGGTCGGAAATCCGTCTCCCGCTTGAAATGGACTGTTAATTGGTACACTCCAGATTTTTTTGTAATAAACTCCAGGTTTTAAAAGGAAGTTGGGGAAGGAGGGTCAGCCCTATCTTTTGGCCTGAGGATGACCTGTTAGAATGTCTGTTTGGTTTTCTTAGGAAGGCTTGGTGTGGGGATGGGAGAGAAGAATAAGATTATGAGGATAGGACAAGGAGAATGAGAATCAAATCTCCAAAGCAAAACTAGGCCTTTGTATATTGGGAAGAACTGATTTCTATTTAAAGTGGGAAAAAGGAAAGGAAAGGAGAGGAGAGGAGGAAGGAAAGGAGAAAGGAGAGGAGAGGAAAAAATCTCTATTGACTATGATATGGAAAGAATGTATTTCATGGTTATTTTCAAATGCAGTGGTCAATTCATATCACCCTTCCTCCAAATATAATAGTTTCAATATAAAATGAGGTGTTTATATATTGTATGCAATGTTTCCCCTTTAAAATCAATTAATAGACCAATCTTAGTGAATAACTATCTGTCTGTCTGTCTATATATCTACCTTTCTGCCTATCTATCTATCTATCTATCTATCTATCTATCTATCTATCTATCTATCTATCATCTACCTTCCTACCTACTTACCTACCTACAATCTTACATACTGATATATCCATGCATAGAGACACACACATATCTTTGCTCCGGCTCTCCACAGTGGGGATCCTTTCCCTTATTTTAGGCAACGGTCACTTGGATCTGGGTCTCTATCAATCGTGGTCGGGGAAGGAAGGAAGGGGGGCAGTTGGTCAGAAGTAGAAATCTTTATAAAAACATCCAAATAAGCCGCAAGGAAGTTCAAGGAAGCTACACAGGCAGGGTGTAGATTAATAAAAAAGTGGAGTGGCCCTGTTTAGATATAATGTTTAGTGGCCCTGTTTAGATATAATGCGTGCAGCACGGGGCCCCGTTTCCCCTCAATTAAATCTTGTTCTCCCAACCCCTTTTCTTTCTCATTTATTTCCCACCCACCCCTTTAGACCATCTTAAACTCTATGCATAAATACCAGCCTCGGTTCCACATCGTCCGAGCCAACGATATCCTGAAGCTACCCTACAGCACATTCCGCACTTATGTTTTTCCGGAAACGGAATTCATTGCCGTCACAGCCTATCAGAATGATAAGGTAAGAAGGGGACTGAGGCTGGAAAGGGAGCATGTGGGGAGGGTGTCCAGCGGTGTGAGCCTCAGATAAGGTTTTGGTTTGAGGAGGAAGGATTTGGAAGGTCTTCCCAAGACAAGTATCAGGCACCTGGTTTTCTTCGGTTCCTCTTTTTTTCCCTTTTCTTCCTTCACCCGCTTCAAAGAAAACCAGGAGTTAAATATCCTGCTGGAACAGGGGCCATTTGGTCAAGTTCATTAAAGAGGAGCAAGTATTATTATGAGGAAGGGTGTTAATTGGATTTGCTGCTCTGTGCCTACCTTGGATTGGGGACAGCCTATGCCCAAAGCTTTCAATTCCCTCCTTGAAGGAACCTTGGCCATGGCGCCAAAAGGAAGCTTTGATTTCCCATTAATCTCTCAATCCTTTCCTTTGAACTTTTTTTTTTTTTGTTACTTGGTTGTGTATATGGGTGGTGGTGGTGGGGGGGGAGTATTTTCCTTTGGGTGGCAGTGAGGGAAGAAGCTGGCTTGGACAATATTTAGAAAGATGGGATATGGGATAATAGGTTGGTGGGTGGGTGGCTTGGCGGGTTAGCTACTGAGATCCCTTCTTTTCTCCCCGACTATGTGTGAGAGAGTGTGTGGAACTGAAAGAGCTTGAGGTAGCCTGAAAGGCATGAGGAAGAATGCAATGTCTAACACCAGATCTTGGAGCTTTTATTTGTTCACTGGGTTTCTCTCGCTGTAAATTAGGGGCTTGCAATGGGCTTTTATGAAGTTTTAGCAAGTTTGCAAAGAAGAAAGTTTGTTCCAGAGTGGAGGGAAGAAGGAAGAAAGGAAAAGAGAGGGAACAGAAGGATGGATGGGTGGAAGGGAGGGAGGGGGAAGGGAAGAAGGAAGGAAGGAAGGAGGAAGGAAGGAGGAAGGAAAGAATGGAGGAACAAAAAAGGAAGGGAAGATGGGAGGAAGGAAGGCAGAAAAGAAGGGAAGGGAAGGAAGGAAGGCTTATTTAATTGCTTTCACTGCCTTGTGGTATGTGGAATTCAGAGCCAACCTGCCTTCTGGATCAAAATGGCAGCAAGTTTGCAAAGAAATCATGAGGAGACCGAAAAGAGGCAGTTGTGAAGTCCGAGGTTTGTCAGATTTTCTCTTTGTGAAATCAGAGCCCAGTGCAAGCCAATGCTTAGCTAGAGTAAGAAGAAAGGGGGAGAAGAGGGAAGAAATAGACCCAGTTCCTCCCAAGATAGGCTTCTCATGCCTTGGTCTCTGGTTGCTTGTCTGGAGCTCCTTTGCAGAAGGGTGGAATTGAACAGGTCTTCACCTTATCTAAGACCTCCTCTCCAGTTGATCCTTCTCCTGCTCTTTGGCCAAGCCAAAAGTCTGAAAGGTCTACGAATTGAAGCAGATGAAGACATTGATTTTCAGAAGGTGGCAAGAACCCTGGGTGTTCTTGGTTCACGCTCAGGAAAGGAAAGGAAAGGAAAAGAAAAGAAAAGAAAAGAAAAGAAAAGAAAAGAAAAGAAAAGAAAAGAAAAGAAAAGAAATTCCAGTCAGAGTTGATTTAAATCTAAACTCAATGAAGTTGAACTGGGCTTGCACCAAACTCTGGTGTTTCTAGGACTGTGATCTAAACAAGAAAGTGGTGGCTTATAGTGAGGAGATGATGATGATGATGATGATTATTATTATTATTATTATTATTATTATTATGCTCTGAAGTGACACACAGTGATGATCCTTCCTTCTCCTTTTTGTTTTCCTTCTCCTTCTTTCCCTTTTTCTTCTTCCCCTTCTCCTTTCTCCTTCTCCTCCTCTTCCTTCTCCTCTTCCTCCTTCCCCTTCTCCCTTCCCCTTCTCCACCTCCCTTCCCTTCTCCTTCTCCCTTCTCCTCCCTTATTATGAAAAAAAATCTCCTCCTTCTCCCTTTCTTCTCTCCATTCTCCTTTCCTTCCTTTCCCTTCTCCTTTTTCCATCTCCTCCTTCTCTTTTTCTTCTCCTATTCCCTCTCCCTGTTGTTATTATCATCATCATCATCATCATCATCATCCCCATCAGCCCAGCCCATCATTCTCCCCACCCTCCATTCTGATATTCAGATTCAAGAGTTACTTCACTTCACCAAACCTATTCAGCAAATTTTCCCAAGCTGGGAAGCATTTCCAGCCAGCTTTGAAATGAAACCTTCCTTCCACTCCCTATAAAATCAAAGCAGGGGCAGATTGGGAAAGCTGGAGGAGAATTTGAAGACTGAAGGGCCCATCAGATATTTTGTCTGGCAGATATTTCTTTAAGTATGCGTGAGGGAGACAGGCACACATTGATTATAAATTGAGATTCAAACCCCTTTATGTGAAATATTTTACTTTAGCAAGGAGAGGACGCCATACTTTTGCAGCTGAATTAAGGCAGGTAAAGCCATGAGACTAAAACATGACTAATGGGCTGTGCGTTCCATTCATTCCAAGAGGAGTCTAACAGTGCACTTGTCTGTGTGTGTGTTTGTGTACATGAGTATGCGTGCATGCACACACACACACACACACACACTCATGGAGTGGAGGGAGTTAGCAAAGCCCAAGCAGCCTCTAATTAGCTAAGACTGAGCAACTGAAGTAAGGAAATGACCACAGGAACTTTGTCCCCTATGGGACCCCCTAATCCTTGCCTGAATAGCCACAAATTTGCAGCGGGAACTATAAAGCAAATTAAAAACAAAAAATTCCCTGCCTACTTCTGACATCCTGCAACCTCTCCTTTTCTATTTCTTCAGATAAGTTTTTTTCTGGGATCCTGGCTTTTTTTTTTTTAAAGGGAGGCGGGCAATGTTTGGTTTAAATAAAACAGAGGTTTCCCCCGCCCCATGGACTCCCCCCCCTCTTTCCTGTTATCTTTTGTGTGGCAAACCTCAGAAACATTCTGTACTCCTAAAAGTCACCCCCAGGTCGGCACCCAAGGTTTAAATCCTGGTCTGTCTTGGGAAGCGTATTTGTAGAGTCTCCTTCTGGACTCTCCTTCAACAGAGGGGTAGAAATGCAACAGAAATACACCAATTAGACCCCTTTAGCAGAACAAATCTTAGAAATAACTGGACAATAAAGTGATAACAGGGCAGGGGAACAAGAAAGAAAAAGTTAAGTAGGAAACCTTCGGGTGTAAATTCTAGTTCTGGCTTTCCTGCATTGTAACCAACCGGTTGTTAGTCAAAGTATACCATTCTCACATGAAATTAAATCAAGAGTCTTTTCTTTCGTAAGAATCCAAGTCCTGACAATTGTGACAAATTTCTTTCTTTGTCCTTCTTTTGCCAGATCACCCAGTTAAAAATTGACAACAACCCTTTTGCCAAAGGCTTCCGAGACACAGGGAATGGAAGGCGAGAAAAGAGGTAAGAAGAATATATATATGTCAATTTTCCTTTTTGGGGGGCTGGGGAACCATCAGAAAAAGCTGTCTCAAAGTCCGTTAAAATAAAATAAAATGAAAATAGAACTCTTCCTTCTTTTCTTTTCAGTTCCTACCCCAAAATAGCCAATTGTGGTGTGAACATGAAGTGAAAAGCAGGATGAAAGTTTGTTGGTTTGGGTTTTTTTTTAATTTGTCAAGCTTGACAATACGCAACTTTTCTCTTTGGTGCTACTCAGAGGAGAAACTCTCTGACAAGTGTCAATGTATAGTTGATGACGTGGTTCCTATTGGTGACATGTCAAAGACAGAAAGGGTGGAGGACAAACCACAATAGATAGCCAAACTGACTTTGAACAACTTTCAATAGATTTTGCTGGAAGAGTTTGGAGTTTCTGTCAAAGAAGTAACTCCAACCTCCATCAAAACTGGGAAGTAGGAAATCACAAATAACATTGATCTTCTGGCCAGGTAAGATTTAAGATAAATGGTGAAAAGGAAAGGGGGGGGGAACTCACATCCATCTGCTTCTAGCAGCTTCTATTCATGGCCTAGTTCCCAATTGGTGTGAAAATACTGTGCTTACAAGACATATTTTTTAGTAAGAATATATATATTCCTATTAAAATATGTCTTGTAAGCACAGTATTTTCACACCGATTGGGAACTAGACAGTGTGTGTGTGTGTGTGTGTGTGTGTGTGTGTATCTTTACAGATTGGATCTCAAAAAGATGGTAGGGATGATTGAAATACTGGCAAGGAGGATGAGAATAAGAGGAGCAAGAAAATACAAGGTTTTTGTGGACCACAAGAGAATGAACATTTGCATTCGAGCATTAAACAAGAGTTATTTTCTTGAAGCTATTAAGAGAACAGATATCTCCTGGATATTTTAAACAGTCAGTTGGTTAGGAATTTCTCTTCTTCTCTGCCTCATTTAAAATCTGCATCTCCCTCCACCAAAACAAATAAACCTGGATCATCAATTGCCTGATTTCCATATCCCTTGATTGATTCAATCCACAGTCCTGGTTTTGTGCTATCTTAAACTTTAAATCATGTTTACCCAAAACAGCTAATTAGATGCTGCAAATGTTAGATGTGGTTACTGTTAAACTATGTTTTCCAATGCTTAGGTTGTGAACTCATTCTGCTTGGCTAGTTTTAAGTTCTACAAAATCAAGCTTAGACATGTTGTGTGAATTCAGCTTTTTAGATACATGGATGCACAAACTGGCCAACTGCATTTTTAGTCTGTCCGAACTCAGTCTGTGTAATCAATTAATGGCTTAAGATGCTATTATTATTGTTGTTATTATTATTATTATTATTATTATTATTATTATTATTATTATTATTATTATTATTATTATTATTATTATTAAAAGGGGGGATTAATGAGATTAAAGATGGTTTAATTAAGCATGGATGAAGGCAACATGTGAACAGAGTTCATCCAGAGAGCTGTAAAATATTTGGTCTGACAATTGCCTGATGAGCTTCAACAATTGAAGACAAAAATAGGTGCCTGCATAACAGAGGTTCCAATTTCCATCAGTCAAAGCCAGAATGGCCAATAACAAAGCAGAAGGAGATTGATAAACCCCAAATATTTAAAAGTCTGATTGTCCAAACTTGCTTTGAGAGTTTCATCCAAGCTGACAACAAACAAACAAGGTGGTTTATTCAAATGTATGTTATCTTTAGTACAGGTAGTCCTAGACTTAATGACCACAATTGAGCCTTGAATTTTATGCCACTAAGTTGATGCTGCCAGGGTCATAAGTGTGGAAAAAAAAACTTTTTCCGCTGCCGTTGTAACTTTGACCAGTCACTAAGTGAACTGTTGTAAGTTGAGGACTACCCCACCATAGACCACCTTAACCTGTTCTCAAATACAATCTTTGGCCAAGATTTCTCTAAATATTTCGTTCACTTGAGTTTAAGCTATGGCAGGCTGGAATTTACAGAGAAAAAGAAGTTTGAAGTACAATTGTTGGTCAACCTTTAACGGATCAGATTGGTTTTAGTTCAGTACAGCAGGCAATTCTAGTTGTTGTGGTCCAAACAAGCCACACTTTATGGTTTAGGGGGTTGTGTGAAGCTGTGGCAGGTTGGACCACACCTGGCTAATATGCCAGTCTAGGAGTACAAAAAAGATTTAATTTTTGTTTTTTAGCTGGCTAAACCAAGAATGCTTGGGTCCTGCCAAAACTGAAAAGAGTTTTGTTTTCTCTTTTCCTTTTCTCTTCCTAGAAAACAGCTGACTCTTCAATCCATGAGAGTTTACGATGAGAGGCAGAAAAAAGAAACTTCGGATGAATCTTCCAGCGAGCAAACGGCCTTTAAATGTTTTGCTCAGTCAACATCTCCAGCTGTGTCCGCAGTGGGTACCTCTAATCTTAAAGGTGAGCTATTTTTCCTCTCTGTTTCCACCCAGGAGTAAGAGCGAGCTGTGGTCGCTTTCCTACTACGTGGGTCATTAAAAAAAACAAAAAACTTTGGTTGCAAAGTTTTGGTTGCAAAGTCTGATGGAGATTAACAAAAAAAAAAAAAAAAAANAAAAAAAAAAAAAAAAAGAAAACTACTCTGGTTTTAAAAAGTGAGTCTTGAAAACACTCCAGATCTTAAAATTTCACTTTGTCTCTCTCTCCCTTATTTGTATTTAATCTGGGGTTTGAATACAGGTAAATCCAAGTGGGCTGAAACAGGGGACCAGAGACACAAAGAGGGCATCTTTCCCATTAGAAAGTTAGGAATTTTCAAAATATTCAGGGAAAGATTAAAATCACCACAAACATCTTTTTCCTCCCCCCAACCTTCTTAACCCCATGTGGCTACAAAGGTAAAGAGCAAGGAAGTCCTGCTCTATCTATCAGGGATATTTGGCCTGAAATGGGAACTAAAAGGTGGTCAGGCTCATAGGTTTGTGTCTGTAGGTAATCCTAACTTACAAAAGCTCATTTAGTGACCGCTGCAAATTACAACGGCACTGAAAGAAAAGTGACTTATGATTGTTTTTTTTTACCTTTAACAACTCTTGCAGAATCAGCCAGTTTATATACACAGTTTATAAGCCAGTTTCACTTAACAACTAACTGAACCACTGCAGTGATTCCCTGAACAAGAGTGGCAAGAAATGATCATAAAGTGGGACAAAACTCACTTAGGAATGGTCTTGCTTAGCAACAGAAATTTTGGCTCCCTCGTGGTTGTAAGTCAAGGACTATCTCAAAAGTTGGTGTCCCGGAGATCTGCACATTTCCTGGCTGTCTAGATTGCTCTGATTTTGCAATGCTATTGCAGGAAGGAATGCACATTTTTATTTGACACACTCCTGTTTTTTTTAAAGTTTGAACATTGGTTTTTTTTGTGTGTNCCTGTTTTTTTTAAAGTTTGAACATTGGTTTTTTTTGTGTGTGTGTATATGTGTGTGTGTGTTTGTTTGTCAGGGTGTGCAGCAATGTCTGCCCCCAAAATTCCAAGTTCGTGATTCTTGCTGCAAATGGAAAGAAAAGACACTGTTTATTCCAACACCAGAGGCCTGATAAAACCTGGGATACATAGAAATGGGAGAATTAATGCTGTTCTTTCTCTATCCTTCAACCTCACCCCCCCCCACACACACACACGCACTTCAGAGGGCAGTTTATAAAAAAAAAAAATAAGAAGATAGTTAATTCCACAAATGTCCCAAATGTGCTTTTTTCCCCAAGAGGCGACTGGACTTCCTGGTTTTTCTTGGAAGACCTTTCGCTTCTCATCCAAGAAGCTTCTTCAGCTCTTTGGGAAAGGTCTTAAAAAACAAACAAACCACTTTTGGGACGACCCTGAGCAGGTGATGGAGAATGTCCATAAACATTAATTCTATAAACCAGAACTAAATGAGCTGACTGGTCAGGGTAAGCTATGATTCACAAAACCCTAAATTTTGAAAGAGCCAGTGACTATTTATGATTTAGCAAAGTTTTCTATGCCTTTGGATTACCCTCAGCCAGGACATGTTTTGTTCGTTAGTTAGTTTGTTTTAGGAAAACATCTAGAAAATAATGGGATGAAATCTCTTTTTCTCTGGCCTGGATTAGACAGTTGTAGTGCCAAGGCCCCCAAGTAGATCAAACCTCAGTGAAGATTAGATCAGAATCTTGAGTTGGAATTGGGAAAGAAAAAAACCTGGATGACTTTCCAAGTCCAGAAGAAAACTGAATTGTAAGCATGGGACCTACTCCATCTGACATACTCAACTGAGTTGGGAAGTTTTGTTCTCAGGGGCTGTGAAACAGCCTCCTCTTCTGAGGAACATCTTGTGGGAAGGCAACTGGGAAGCGCTCTTTCTCTCTCTCTCTCTGTTTTTTCTTCCTTTTCCACCATCTCTCTTTCTCTTTCTCTTCCCAGACCTGTGTCCCAGCGATGGGGAAAGTGACTCGGAGAGCAAAGAGGACCCCATGGAAGCCAACGAAGTCGGGAAGATCTCTACCACCACGGCCAACCTCGCCCCCAACAGCAGCTCATCCTTGGGAGGTGGAGATGGGACAGACCCTCGNAACCTCGCCCCCAACAGCAGCTCGTCCTTGGGAGGTGGAGATGGGACAGACCCTCGAGAAGGAGGAAAGAACAGCCCTTCCAAGGCTCATCTCTTCCCACCACCGGACTCGGCCAGCAGCAGGAGCCGGGAGAGCACCTTGAAAATGCCTCCCGATTCCCAACATAGCCCAGCCGCCATCTCTTCCAGCACCCGGAATTTGGGCAACGGAGAAGAACTCAAGAACCAGGAAGAATGCAGGATGACGAACAAAGAACCCTTCGCGCCTTTAACAGTTCAGACAGACAATCCTGGGCACCTGGCCCAGAGCCACCTGTCCAACCTAACGTTTCCCCACGGCCTGGCCAGCCAACCGTTCTTCAACCCCCTGAGTAATGGGCATCCTTTCCTCCTCCACCCGAGCCAGTTTGCCATGGGTGGAGCTGCTTTCTCGGGCATGGCCGGCATGGGACCTTTGCTGGCCACGGTCTCTGGGGCGTCGGCAGGAGTTACTGGTTTAGACAACACGGTGATGGCCACAGCAGCTGCCCAGGGATTAAGTGGGGTTTCGGCAGCAGCTGCTGCAGCTGCCTTACCCTTCCATTTTCAGCAACACGTCCTGGCTTCTCAGGTAAGACGCCTGGTGTGTACATCTCTGTTTGTGTGTGTGTGATTTGTCCCCTCCGTAAAGCAGGTGTAACAATGGCTATTCAGGCATCCAGCAAATCAGAACTTTGCTTCAACAATTGTAGCATCCATGGGATTCATTGTCTTCTTGGTTTTGTTCCCCCACCTGGGGGGACCAAAGTAACTTCATTTCATACAACCTGTGGTTCCTGGGAACCTTTGGCCATTTTGTCATGAAGGTTGGTTCTACAACTGGGGTTTTTCTGGCTTAGGCTGATGGGGGAACCCAGCCCTTGGTCGTTTGGGTCCTAAATTTTGGGGAGGAAAACCGTCCATGGTTTTGTGGAATGGGTGAAATGAGACCCTAGATTAAAAAAAAGGATTTAAAGACCACAGCGAGTGGTTTCTGGCTTTATGCAGAAAAGGCCAGTGCAATTGAACAATAAAAATAAAAAACCAAGTTTGCCAAAATAAAAAAATAAATAAAGGCCACCTACTTACAAGTCTTTTTGGGATGGCTTTCTGTTCGCCTAGGAAAGGGAGGCAAATCTTCCAAATCAAAACTCACCATTTGAAAGGGGCTGTTTGCAGGAAGAGGGGGAGGAGGGTAAGTAAATTGTTTGGTGCCCTTCTGTGTGGAGTATGTGTGAGCCGTTAAGTTAAAAAAAAAATAGTTCCCCCCTCTTCCAATTCAGGAAAGTAGAGGGAGGGAAAGAAGGAGGGAAGGAGAGGGAGAAAGAAAGAGAGGGAGCTGCAGTTAGGAATTAAAAAATAAATTATCCAGTTAGATTGGCCATCTAAACAAGCATTCCCTCTCTTGTCAGTCCAACTTGTTTCCCAGGCTGGAGAAAATAGGAAGAGGAAGGTGCCTTAGGTATGTTTGCCACCTTGAGTAATAATAATAAATAAATGTGGGATTAAAAAAAAACCCTTAAAAATATTTAACTTATTTAAGGAAGGAGCCAGGCAGTGTTGGCCGAGCCTGACTCCTGATTAAATTTGCTTCAGTTTTCTGCAGTTCATCCTTGGCCCGTGTCCAGCTATGGGGTTTATTTGAGGCTTTAGGTATAGGGGACCCCCCCCCCAAAAAAACCAGGTTGTTTCACAAATCAGATTTAGGGCTGGTGATCAAGTATCAGCTTGTGTACCTTCCGTTCTCCCACCAAAATTCCATCCTTTTCTTCATCAACTGAAGCTTAGGTGGGGATTTTGCCTGGGAGGGGGGGGGGAATCATTTCTATAGTATCCAACTTGAGAAATGTGCTCAAACACTGGAGGCTTTTCAAGAACAGGTTGGGCTGCCATCCTGTCAGAAATGGTGTCTCTTTTGCTTTGGGCAGGGGGTTGGACTAGATGACCTACCAGGTCTCTCCGAACAAAGTTTTTGGAACTGGGTCAAAGGGCTAGTGGGGGTGGGGAGGAAGTATGTGTCCAGGATCCTTGGTTGTAGTTTTCTGGGCAGTTTGTTTGCCCTCCTCCTCCTCTGGCTACAACTATCTAATTGGACCTCCAACAAATACTTTTTTCTATCAGTGAATAGCTCATCACGAGAGGGGGGGGAGGAGGGAGGGAGGGAGAGAGAGAGAGAGACAGAGAGAGAGAGAGAGAGGATTGAATGGGGATCAGAACACAGTTGGATTTGGCTCTGGTTTCCCAGGCTGGCTGGCTGGGCTTCCAACCAACCAACCAACCAAGTCAGCTGCTTTCTCTCTCTCTCTCTCTCTCCTTAAGCCAGAAAATGAAGTGGGATTTGGCTGACAAAAGCACCTGGCAAACTAGGCGCTTCAGCATTTCAGGCGTATCCCAGGGCACCATTTTGGCAGGGCGGGCCTTTTACTTTTTCCTCTTCTTAATAAGTTCCGGCATTCTCCCCCTGTGGAAAAAGGCCCCGAGACTTGGAAGAGATTCTCCCCCCCCCCCCCAAGCTGGAGAGATTTCTTGCTGGGGATACAGAAACTTCTGCCATAGGGGCTTCTGCCAGGAGGGTGAGGCCAATGGGTGCTGCAGTTTGGGAGCAGCTGGAGGGTTGCCCTTCTTCCAGATGCACCTGGGGAGGGGAGGGGGAGGGGAAACAGGTTGACTGTGGGGCAGGCCTGTGGATCAGAAAGCCACCCAGGAATGGGAGCCTCTGAATTTTATCTGTTCCAGAGCAATCATTTAATCTTTTATTGAGACCAGAGTAAAAACTAAAACATTAAAATAAAATATCTCACTACTGCTACTGCTACTGCTATGACTGATGATTGATATATTTTTAAATGTTCAGTTGACTGAGTATATCTATATATACACATATACATATACATATACATATATACACACACACATATATACATATATATATGTGTGTGTGTGTGTATGTGTGTGTGTGTGTATATATATATANACACACATATATACATATATATATGTGTGTGTGTGTGTATGTGTGTGTGTGTGTATATATATATATATAAATATATATACATATATATATATAAAATCCTAGGTCAATACCTAGGATGCTGGCAGGAACCCGTATCAACCATCAGCACCAGTTAATGATATTTGCGAGACATTTTTAAATGTTCAGTTGACTTGAGTTTCATGTTCAATGAATAAAAGAGATAATAATGATGGCGTGAATTATTTGCACACTGAAGTTGAGTGACTATGGAGGAAGACATTAATGGACGTACCAGTAGCAATACTACTGGAGCAATACTCAAAGGGCTGCCTAGACAAATGGAAATGTTCAACTTATTAGACTTGAATATCCTGACTTTGCAAACAAAAAACAAAAAAAAAAACCCCAAAACCACCCTACTTGGAACTGCATATATACTCAGGTGCTACTTAACAGCTCTTAGGTCTTTGGTTAGGGCTTGAACTGTGATGTTTTTACTAACAGTTCAAGTCCTAACTGTGAATCAAGCTGACTATTAAATCTTTAATAATAATAATAATAATAATAGCAACAACAACAATAATAATAATGTAATGTGCTTATTTGTTCCTGACACTCATGGAAGCATGTGTATGTGTGTATGTGTATGTATAATCCCTCTGTGTGAGTGTGTGCTGTCTGTGTGTCTCTGTGTCTCTCTCTGTCTCTGTTCCCCCCTTTCTTTCTCTCCCTCCTCCTGTCCATCCCTGGTGCTCATGAAAGAAATATTTGTGTGTGGTTGTCTTTGTGTGTGTGTGCGCGCACACGCGCATAGGCACAGGCACCCACATGCTTCCATGAAAGCCAGGGACCTCCTGAGCCCTGAATCCTTAACCCTAAGACATTTGCTCTGCTTGGAGGCTTATTTTGGCCAAAAGAAACTACCGGTTTCCTGGACTTTAATTCATAGGTTTGGCTCCCTTCCTGACCCCTTACTCCACCAGCAAACCGCAACAGGGCTGAGTCTGCGCAAGGGGGCGTGGGGGTGTGTGTGTCTTGGGGGTTGTGGGGAAGGAGAAAGCAGTGGGTGCACCCACTGCTTGCGCTGGCCTGGCAGCCTGCTTGACCCACTCAACGCCTGTGTTGATGGGGGTGGGAAGCCTGCTTGAGCCACTGCCAGGCAGTTTTGCATTGGGGGGGGGCTGTTGGGAGCTCCCTGCCCCCTCCCCAGCCCCGCGCCGGCTCCTCCGACTGACTCTTGCTCTTCTTTTTGTAGAGCCTGGCGATGTCTCCCTTCGGCAGCCTCTTCCCCTACCCTTACACCTACATGGCGGCGGCGGCGGCGGCAGCCTCGACGGCCAACCCGATGCACCGGCACCCGCCTTTCCTGAACACCGGGCGCCCTCGCCTGCGTTACAGCCCTTACTCCCTCCCGGTGCCTCTGCCGGACAGCAGCGGCGGCGGCAGCTTGCTCACCACCGCCTTGCCTCCCGCTTCCCTGGCCGGCGGCCCCGAAGGCAAAGCCAGAGCTTTAGCGCCCAGCCCCGGCTTGGGCGTCTTGGATTCCTCCGGTTCCGAGCTCAACAGCCGCTCGTCCACGCTCTCCTCCTCCGGCTCCGACAAAGAGGCCACCAGCGAGCTACAAAACATCCAGCGCTTAGTGAGTGGACTCGAGTCGAAGCAGGACAGAGCCAGGAGCGGGTCGCCCTAAGGGGGGGAGGGGGTGGGGGGAGCGTCCTCCCCCCGCCCGCATTGAGTATGCGGGGAAGGGGAGGGGCAGCCTCAGTTTCTCTCTCTCTCTCTCTCTCTCTCCCCCCCTCCTCGCCCTCCACGCCTTATATGGGGCCCCTTTCGGCCTCTTCAGCTTGGGCAGCGGGAGTGTGGGGGCTGGGGTCCGGGGGGGGGAGTATGGAAGGAAGGAAGGAAGGAAGAAGGAAGGAAGGAAGGAAGGGAAGGAAGGAGGGAGGGAGGGCCAGGAGCTGCTGAGCGCGTTGAGAAGGCAGGGCCGCCGGAGGGGGGGGCCTGCTGGAAGCTGCTACGCCACTGTTTTGTCCACTGGAGGCAGGTGTGAATTCCTGGGGTCCCTCCTCTCCCATTCCTCACCCTCCCCTCCCGCTTTCCTTTTTCCCCCTTTCCTTCTATTTTTTTCTTTCCTCTTTTTTTCTCCTTCCTTTTTTTCCTCTCTTTCTACCCCTCTTTCCTTTTTTATTTCCTTTTCCCTTTTTTCTTCGCTTTTTTACCCCTTTCCTTTTTTGTTTCCTTTTCCTCTTTTTTTTCCTTCCTTTTTTCGCTTTCTTTTTTTTTTCTTTTTTCCCTTTCCTCTCTATCTCACTTTCTTCATTTACTTCCTTTTTTTTTCATTCTTCTTCTTTCCTTTCCTTTTTCCTTTCCTTTTTTGCTTGTCCTTCTTTTTTTCGCTTCCTTCTTTTTTCTTTCCTTTCCTTTTTCTTTATTCTTCTTTATTTTCTTTCCCTTTTTTCCTTTTTTTGGGAGGGGCTTGTTTCCTGCTCCCTTCTACACAGATCAAAGAGAGAGATGTGAAGAGACAATGGGTGGCCTCTTTGTGCGCCCCAGGAGAATTTGCTTTTTTTTTTTTTTGCATAGCAGTTCCTTCAAAAATCAAGCCGAAAGGGTGGAAAAAGGGAGAAAAGCCGATCCTTTTAATATTTTTTGGGGGAGGGTCGTGGAAGGGGGGGCTGCGGCTATAGTTCGTTTAATTTTGCATGTTTCGTTCCAAATCTCTTGATTTTGTGAAATCCTCCACTCCATAAATGCTTGCTTAAGGTCCCCAGAGCATTAAATATGTGCATATGTGTGTGTGTATGTACTTATGTGTGTATATGTGTGTATACATATACATACACATGTGTATACAAATACAAACACAGATATATAATACATATATAAATGTGTGTGTATGTATGTACTTATGTGTGTATACATGTGTATACATATACATATGTGTGTGTGTGTGTGTGTGTGTGTGTGTGTGTATATATATATATATATATATATATATATATATATATATATATATATATATAAAAACACACACATACATACATACACATATATATAATACATATATAAATATGTATGTGTGTATATATGTATGTATAACTTTACACATTTATGTGTGTGGATGTATGTATTCTGATACACACACACATATATACATATATAGATGTATACATATTTCTTCACATTTTTTGGTTTCTTTTTCTGATAGGAGCAATTGAAAATGTAGTTAGAAGGGGGAACATTATAATTTTGCTGGTTTGTTTTAAAATGACACCCCACATCTCACTTTCCTGGTTTTGTTTTCAATCCTTTTTTTTTCTCCTTTCGCTGTATATGCAATAACAAGGTTTATAAATGTAATAAGGAGAAGGGAAAAAAACCAACGACAACAGTGGACACTATTGATAAAGTATTTATGTAATTAATGGATGACTTGTAAATACCTGGCCTATGAATACTCGAAATTAAAATTTAATTTATTGATATTGTACATATGTCTGTAAATATAGACTGCAGTTGTCTTTCTGGTTTGGTTTTGTTTTTTTTAAACTCATTTCATTTCAAAGTCAGGTTCTGTTGTGACTAGTTACAACTTAAAAAAAGGAGGGGGAGGGATAGCAAGCAAAAATCCATCAGGGGAAGATCATGTTTGCATTTCCGATGTTCCTTTTCTTTTTTCTTTTTGTTTTACTGTGCCATTATAAAGAGAAAGGGGTCGTTTTGTTGATTTGGGAGGGGAGGGGAGGGGGAAGCATGCAAAATGCAGAACAATAGGGTTGGGGAAAGACTGTACAATGGCTGGACATCACTGGATGCTCCCTGATTCTACCCCTGGTAGAAATGATGAAATAAATATGTAAATTAAATACCGACACACTTCTCAAGTAGATTTGTGAAGAGGGGAGTGGGGAGAAAAATCTGGGAGTTGTGCTCATTTAAAAAGACAAAAAAAGAAAACCATTGCTATCCCCCCCCCCCCCCCCNAACCATTTTTTCCCCCCCCCCCCCCCAGTGCCCCATATTATGGTTGGTTGCATAGTCAGCTAGATGTTTAGTCTGGATTTGGCATTTTTGTTCACCAGCCCTTCCCAAGGACCTAAGATAGGAAGATGTGAATATTTGAAGGTGTTAGAGATTTGAGGATTTAAGCTGTTGGGAGTAAAGATGCCCTTTGCAATTGACCCATGGGGATTTTTTCAATGCCAATAGTGTTCAGTTGCTGCTCCAGATATTTTGGGGTCACACCCAAGTTGCTTATCCCTATTGGGTCTCTCTTTGCTTTGTTTTACCACAGTCCTTCCACTTCTATTCGCAGCTCTTTGTATATTTTGTGACTTTTCTCTGGTTCTTTCTCTTTTCTTCTGCTGTCTCCAAGGTACTGCCACAACCATTATCCAGACATTTTTTCCCCTTACTGACAGTTGTTTAAATTTGGGATATTCTGTGGCAGGTTATTCTTCTTCTTCTTCTTGGAATATTGAGTCCGATATTTTTACAGGTTCAAAATCTAGTGCCAAGCATTGTTGAAACCAAAATAGAAATAAATAGATTTGTGGAAACGGTTCAAAGGCTTTCCCACTTTCCTGTAATCTCCCCCCCTTCCTAACTCAAAAGAAAGTTGATTTTACAGTTGCAATTTCAACCGACTGTATTTTCTTTTCAAGGCTGCATCTTTGAGGCTTAACTGATGTACCTCGAGGAGACCTGTGTCCAAAACGTTTCCACCAATCCTTTTGAATCTTTTTGAACCTGGATTCCTTTGCTTTTTTGGAAGGGAGCTGAGATAAATTTTCACCCCTCCTCCAAAGTATTTAAAGTGGACCTGAAAGCAGCAAGGTGATGCCACTACAATCAGACCTGAGTTTACTCAGAAGTAAATCCTACTGACGCCAATGAAGGTGGAAGCTTGAAAGGGCTTATATTAGGTACAAGTTTCATGCAGATTTGCAAGGGTCAAGTGTCCGCCTATGTTTAAACCACATTTACTTGCTGGGTAGAGGAAAGTGGCCGGCTCATTGACATCAATGGGGTCACACAAAAAACCGATTTGTCTCCATTACTTGTTGATCTTCTCCTGCCCTTTCCAAAACTCTTGCCCCCACTCACCTCTGTGCTTCCCCCCCACAAGCCTTTTGCATTGCAAAAAAACAAGAAAAGCACTATTCAAAGCTCAAATCAAAATTTCCCTGTCTTAACTTTTTGCAAGTTTGGTCTGTGTATGTATGTATGTATGTATGTATGTATGTATGTATGTATGTATGTATGTATGTATATATGTAAAACCCGACAGGGGTCTAGACAGAGCTACACACTTAAACGAGGCAGTTCAACAGTTAATTTACTAGCAGTTTTTTTGGTTTTGTTTAAAAAAAAATTCTACTCGGGAATAGAAATCAAAATAACTTCAACCTTCTATCCGGCCTCTCCTCTTTCTCTTCATCTGTATTTATGATTAAGGGAAAATATTTATACAGCTCACGAGCCTCCGCCAAGCAGGGGCGGAGAAAAGAGGGTTGTAAATCTTGCGGGAGTCAAGAGCGGAGTTTCGGCCCCTTTCCGCAAAACTCTGGAGGGTCAATCCCAAGGAAGGAACGGACCCGTTCACACAACCTTTAAACCCGGCTTCTGGATCAGCGGCCAGGTTCGAGCAAGTTCCACCTTGGAGGAGGGGGAAAAAATATTGGGTATATCGTGAAGACTCGGAGGACGCTTGTAAATATCAGAGAAAATAATAACATTAAATCTTCCCCTCCACCCTATCCCTGGTTCCATCCTCCACTGAATTGCGCGCGCCCTTCGGATCCACACCGGCGCTTTTGGGGGGGGGGGGGGGGG
>BHFT01018499.1:45196-55255 GCA_004320025.1 Laticauda laticaudata
GGGGGGGGGGGGGGGGGGGGGGGGGGGAAAGCGGGACGGTCGAAATTCTGGTTAGATTCGTTCTAAAATCCAAGCAGCGGATTTTTCCCCCGTGGCCTTGTAGCCCACGCCT
This sequence comes from Laticauda laticaudata, assembly GCA_004320025.1. NCBI lineage: Eukaryota > Metazoa > Chordata > Lepidosauria > Squamata > Elapidae > Laticauda > Laticauda laticaudata. Next base: position 45,309 of record BHFT01018499.1, read on the forward strand.
TCGCCGCCCGTCTCCTTGGGAAAGCAAGAGAGGAAACCTCTATTTTATGTTCTGCTTCTTGAGCCTCGCAGTTCAGACGAGGCGGCCGGAAAAAGGGAGAATCTTATCGAGAAGAAATTTCGTTGACAAATATTTATTTATTTACTCTTGACGGCGGCTGGGGAGTGTTAGATAATCCAGACCGGTTCTGCTTTTAGTTTTTTGGGTTCAGTTTTCAGATTTATTCTTTTAAAAAGTTGGGCAACTCTCTCTTTTTCTTTTTCTTTGTCTCCTTCTTTCTCTCTTTGTCTTTCTCTGTTTTTCTTCTTTCTCTCTCTTTGTATTGCTTTGTATCTCTCTTTTCGCTGTTCCTTTCCTTTCTGTTTCTCTTCTTTCTTTTTTTCTCTTTCTTTTTGTTTCCTCTTTCTTTCCTTCCTTCTTTGTTTTTCTTTCCTTTCTCTCTCCTTCCCATTTCAGTTTCTACATCTGTGCCTTTATGTGAGCCTGCCTATGTAAAAACTCTGCAATCCCTTAAAGCCCAGCTAACCGCAAAACTCATTTCTCTGTCAGTTTGCCTTCCATGAAAAGCTGAGGTTCTCTGCCAGTTCACTTCGGAATTAGCTTGGTTTGCTTAGAGGCACATACAGAAGGTAGGGTGTGTGGCTTATATAACCCCCTCCATCTTCCACACGCACCCCCAAAACAACTGAATTTCACACCTCTCTGGTTAAAATCTCCACGCAGGTAGAGGCTTTGCTTCCGAATAATCTTTGAAATAAAGTTTGAAAGCAGCGCCTGACGAGAGGTCTCTTCGCGATCTATTCTTCCCCTGCCTCAAGTTATCAGGAGCCCTTCAAACGACTGAGCGAAAGATGAGGGTCTTAAAACGAGGAGCTCCGTCGGTAGATCCTGGGAGTTCCCCCCCACCCCCGCCTCGTGCTACTGGAGGGGGGGTGGGGGAAAGAGAGGCGTTTGAACTGGAGGCCAAGAGAGCGAGCCAGCTTCGGTCGATCGAAGCGGCGTCTCGGCTGTATAGCCAGGACTTTATTGGCTTCGATCGCATGTGGGCCGTGAGAAGAGGCTGAGCCAGGCCGAAGCGCGGGGGGGGGGGGGAAGGTTTGCTTTGCAGTTTGTGGTCTGAGGGGTGGCGTGAGGGCTCTTCCAAGAGCGCACACGGTGGGAACGCAACCCAGCCATGTAGTTTAGCTAGAGAGGCATCCTCGCCGTGGAAGCCAAAGAGCCGTTGTGTAATTGTGTTAGTCTGTCCGCGTGTATTGGGGGGGGGGGGGGGGAAGAGTGAGAGAGACAGAGACAGAGAGGCAGAAGAAGAGAAAGAGAAAGAGAGAGACAGAGAGTGACAGAGAGAACAGAGACAAAGAAAGAAAGAAAAGAAAGAAAGAAGAAGAGTGAGAGCAGGAGGGGGAGGAGACAGAGAGAGAGAGAGAGAGAGAGAGAGAGAGAGAGAGAGAGAGAGAGATGCTGGCTTCCGGACTGCGTGAGAAATGCTGTTAATCCCGTTCGTGGGGATTTACTCCCGAGTACAGAAGTCTCCTCTGGGATTGGGTCACAGCAAATTCAAAATCCCACTCTGGGAGGGAAGACACAGGGTCGGAACCCTTTACCCCCGCCCCACTTGCTCCTCCTCTGGTAACCCAACCAGGAAAACACAAGGCGGTTTATTGGGAATAAGCAATTTGGCTTTTCAAGAGAGGATTCGGAAATGGACTGGACTCCGGAATCCGGCGGAAAAATCTACCTCTTCCCTCGCTGGAATTCAAATTCATTTCAAAGGGCTACTATACAAGAGTGGCCGTTTTAGTCCCTTTCCGCCTCCTTTTTTTTTTTTTTTAAACTTCACTGAGCTTCTAAGATGGTTTATGGCCATCCATAAAACATATATTTGTAACGCAAGAAGGAGAAGGGGGGGAGAGCTGGGAAGGCAGGCAGGAGGGAAGGAAGGAAGGAGAAAGGAAAAGAAGAGCAGAAAGGTATGAGAAAAAAGGAAAGGAAAAGAAAGAAAAGGAAAAAAGGAAAGGAAAAACCAGAGGAAAGAGGAAAAGAAAGACAAGGAAAGAAAAGAATGAAGGGAACAAAAGAAGAGAACAAAATATAGAATGGCTGAGTTCCTCATAAAAGGAAGGAACGAACAGGAGGATCTGTTCGTTCTCCCAACTTTGCAATTTCGCTTGGTCGGGTTTGACGCAAGATCGTGGGAAGGGACATTTACTCGGGAGTAAGTGCCCTGCTTTCAGTGACACGGCTTCCGTGGCAACTTCCACGGGAAAGCAGTCACCCGAGAAAGAAGTTTGAACCGGGTCTTCCTCCTGCTTCTTCGAAGGGGCCTCGCAGCCTTCTCCAACTCGGCGCCCTCCAAACCTTCCGGGCCAGGTCGCGCCAAGGCCTCCAGGAAAGTACCCGGCCCACAGGGCATGAAAAGCGCCAAGTGGGTGGAGGTAGCCTGGGCCCATTTCTCCTGAAACGAAATCGGCTGAGCCAGGCGGAGTCTGACCTATGTCGCCGCCAAGACCGGTTGCTGGATGGGAGTGGAGAGCAATTCAAAGACAAGAGGGACCCCTGATATACAGGGGTGGAAAAGGCGGTGGTGGAATGGAGTGTGTCCCAGACTGATGGTGGTGCACGCCGGACACCAAAGGTGGAAGTGTCCAACTCTTACCAGACTTTCCCAGCTCTTGTTTTCCTTCTGTAATTGCGCCTTTCTACACAAGCGTCTGTGGTTATTTCTATATAAGCGTCTCTCCCCCGTAACCTGTGGCTAAACAAATACATTTGTTTAATAAATAAAATAAACCAAGGGAAACGCTAGGGGTTTGTTTGTTTTTTGTTTTTTTGGTCGGCGGAATAGATCTATAGAAGGAGAAGGAAAGGGGAAGGCAGAAGAAAAAGAGACCAAATGGAAGAAGAAAAGAGAAGGGAGAAGAAAAGAGACCGGGAGAAAAAGGAGGAGAGAGAGAGAAGATGATGGAAAGAAGAGGTGGAAGAAGGAAAAAGAGGGTGAAAGAAAGAGGAAAGAGAGGGGGAAGGAAAAGAAGGAAAAAGGGGAGGAAGAGGAGAAGGAAAAGACAAGGAGAAGAAATATTCCAGTCATTTAACCCCAAAATATTTTTGTTTCCAATTCCAAAAGTAGGGGTCAATTCCAATCTGGAATTCAACTTTTATTCAAAATAGAAAAGATTTGATTTCCGCCGCCCCCCCCCCTTTCCCAATTACGTAGCCCCCCTGCAGCTCCCCTTTCTGCTGGAAAAGAGGAAGCGAAGGTAGCACTAGAAAAAAAACCTCCTGAGGTCATCCTGTCCGCACACAGACAAACCCAGTTACATAACCCCATCCCTCCCCCCTCGCCCCCATTAGACTGGACGCCCGCGCGACTCAAATTCGGGCGGGCGGCTTTTTACCACGTTTTGGAATCGGGAGAAAAACGGCAGAGAAAACCCGTCCAAAGAAGCGCCTCTTTACGCCCGAAAGAAGAGGCTAAAAGGCTGACTTTAAGCTTATTACAGCGAGGTTGAGATACTACGAGGTGGCTGAAACTACGGGACAAAAAGTCCCTTTGTTGTGGTTTTATGACTTGTTGAAGAAAGGCCCGTCGCTGCTCTGAAAAAGCGCAGGTAGAAGTAGGACTACTAAGTGTGCGGTACCGTGAAGTAATGAGTGGGTTAAGAGAGAAAGGAGACAAAAGAGGGAAAACAGGAGGAGGAAAGGAAGAAAAAAAAAGGAACGGGGAAAGGGAGGGAGGGAGGGAGGGAAGGAAAGGGAAAAGGGAAAGAAAGAAATAAGGAAAGAAAGGAAAGGAAATAAATGAAAAGAAAAGAAGGGAGGGAGGAAAGAAGGAAGAAAAAGGAAAGGAGGGAGGGAGGAAGAAAGGAAAGGAGGGAGGGAGGAACAAAGGAAAGTAGAGAGGGAGGGAGGGAAGGAGGAAAGGAAAGGAAAGGAAGGGAAAGGAAAGGAACGGAAGGAGGGAGGAAGAAAGGAAAGGAGGGAGGGAGGAAGAAAGGAAAGGAGGGAGGGAGGAAAGAAAGGAAAGGAAAGAAATGAAAAGAAAAGAAGGGAGGAAGGAAAGGAAAGAAAGGAGGGAGGAAGAAAGAAAAGGAGGGAGGGAGGGAGGCAAGAAGGAAGAAAAGAAAGGAAGGGAAAGAAGGGAGGAAGAAAGGAAAGTAGAGAGGGGGGAAGGGAAGGAGGAAAGGGAAGGGAAGGAAAGGAAGCCATCTCTTGACGGCAGAACTCTTTCTTTACATAAAATAGTAACCGTTAATGAGTAACTCTGGTGGCGCTTGTTGGACGAGGTAAACAGCGAACAATCCCCGGATTATCATCTTTATTACTCATCTGGCGCCTGGCTTGATCCCCGCCGGTTTGGTCGTCCGGGAAGGCGGAGTCAGGCGGCCTTTGGCTTCCGTGGGGAATCAGCGCCACCTGTCGCCACCAGCGGGGAAGAAGCGCGTTCTTGCCCTGCCCACCTGGGCGGGGGGGGGGGTGGATTCAGGGGGCGCCCCGCGTGGTTCCCACGTACCCGAGCACTCCCAAGACACGTGGACTGGATCGTTTGGAGGGGGAGTCCCTTTCAGAAAGTTACACGTCCCGAGGTGTTCTTGAAGTTCAATAAGCTTTATTTTAAAAAAGAAAGGTAAGAAAGTTCCCTCCTTCCCTCCCTTCCTCTCTCCTTCCCCTCCTCTCATCTCTCTCTCTCTCTCTCTCTCTTTTCTTCTTTACTCTTTCCCTTCTTCCTTCGAAGTGAGAACCCAGCATCTGAATTATTTCTGATCCTTTTCTACTTCCGCAATGAGGAGGGAAGAACTCCGAACGGTCATTAAACGAACCGTTGTACATCAAGGATGACTTATAATGGTGAGAAAACAAAGTAACCCCCTTCTTTTGAATGAAAATCCATTTCAAGGTGGGAGGATTTTCCTCACATGCCTCTCAAACTCTTTTAATTTTTTCAACTTTCCTCTGCAGGTTCTGGAACATGCTGAGAAAGGAAGAAAATCCCAGGGCTTTCTGGGATAGGCCTCGACCTAGAACCATCCATTTAGTGACTGAAGCTACAACAGCCCTGTAAAAAGGGGCTTATGACCGTTTTTTCACACTTACAACCATTGGAGCATTCCCTCTGGTCATGTGATCAACATTCAACCTCTTAGCAGCTGACCCGTATTTATGACGGTGCCCCTCTTCTGACAAGAAAAATCAAGGGGGAGCCAGATTCACTTTACAACCATGTGACTTGCTGAACGGCGGCAGGCAATTTGCTTAAGAACGGTGGCAAGGAAAGTCGTAAAAATAGGAGCGATGGAGATTTTTGGGCTCAGTTGAGGTTGTGGGTGGAGGGTATAATACGGTTGGGGGCAGGGATGGGTTCTCCTTGACAGAAGTACTGAATAGCAAAATAGGAAGGGACCTTGGAGGTCTCCTAGTCCAACCCCCCTGCCCAGACTGGCTCTCGCCACACCATTCACAAAAGCTAGATTAAACTCATTTCAAGAGTTTAACACACAATGTGTAAACCTACACACAATGTGTAAATTTACTCATCAGGCAGGTTTAACTGTTTTTCTAAGATCCTGTCAATCTTCCTGTTTCTCAGGCCATCGGGAAGGCCTCGGTGGGTGGGGAGTGAGCACTGTTATCCACAGGTATGGAACAAGGAAAGTCACACACTGCTGAAGTGTTTGCTTTGGGGATTTTAGAAAAGTGGTTTAATTTATTGTGACTTCACGGGCGGGCAAGGGGCAGGAACTTGCCAATACTTTTCTAGGCGTGGGCCTTGGGAAAGTAAAAGGAAAGAAAACTGACTAGCATCAAGAAAGCCAGGACAAATTAAGGAACGCTCCCTTTATCCCTCTGGTAGGAAAGGTAGCAATAGCCAACAATGTATTAAATTTAATAAATAAATCAGGAAGAAAGGAAGGAAGGAAGGAAAGGAGTGAGAGAAGGAGAGAGGAGGGAAGGGAGGGACGGGAGGAGGAAGAGGGAGGAAGGAGAGGAGGGAGGGAGGGAAGGAAGGAAGAGGGAGGGAGGGAGGAAAGAGAGGGAGAGAGGAGGGAGAGAAGGGAAGAGGGAGGAGAGGGAAAGAGGAGGGAAGGGAGGGAGGGGAGGAAGAAAGGAAGGAAGGAAAAGAACAGAGAGTTTCAGAATAGTCATAATTTCTTCAGAACAGCCTACTTACAACAGTTGCCAGGGTCCTGAAGGTGATCAAAATTCAGATGCTCAAAACTGACTCATATTTATGACAGTTGCAGTATCCAGGGGCCCGTGATCCCCTTTTGCGACCTTCTGACAAGCAAAGTCCATGGGGGAAGCCAGATTCACTTCACAACAACGGTGTTACTCGCTTAACAACGGCAACGGCAGGGATCCGCTTCACCAGGGTGGCAAGAAAGGTTGTAAAATGGGGCAAAACTCCTTCCCTGTCTCACTTAGCAACCGACATGTTGGCCATAAGAACCTGCCTGTAGGATACACTTGGCACTGCTGAGGCCTTTGCTGCCCTCTAGTGGTCACCTGGAACTTTATGAAGATGTGTGGACTTCAACTCCCAGAATTCCCCAGCCATGCCAAGGAAAGAAACCAGCGCCTTCCCCAGATGGCCTTCAACTAATTTTTAAACCATTTATTGCTGGATAGCTTCTCTTATGTTTCTAATTGTGATTATAATAATGCTGATCAACTGAAGATTAATGACATGTTTAGCTGATTTCATGCATGACATTTAACGGTTTTATGAATTCTTTGCCAAAGCAAAGAATGCTTTGTTTTGCTTTGCTTTGCTAATGAGCTAAGCACAGAATTCCCTTTTGGTCCTGACAGTTTGGTAAAGATTTTTATATGGACATTGGCCCACTTCTGCATCCCATCCCCTAATATTTGCATTTGTTTCCTCCCCATAGGAATAGCAGGCATCATTCAAAGTTAATTTTCCCGGAGGAATTTTCTCTGCTATTCACAGAAGAAATTAATGAAATTAATCCCACCAAGAGTTTTAAAGTGAAAGCAAAATTAAACTGTTCTTATGCTGCCATCTGATGGTGGGTGAGTGCAACAAAAGAGAAAAGTTGGGTCTGGAATAGATGTTATTTCCTGGATAGGCAGGCTTGTGGAGAGCTTGCTTTGATGGTTGCTCAGAAGGCATTTGCAGAGCCAAAGTCATCTCAAGGACAGGTGAAGTTTACAAATCACAACAAACGCCTGAACCCTTCTACCTGGCTTGTCAGAAGGTGGCAAAAGGGGATCGGGTGACCCTGGGACACTGCAACCATCATAAATAGAGGAAGAGGGGGCAGAAGAAGAATAGAATAGAATGAGAAAGAATAGAATAGAAGAGGAGGAGGAGGAGGAAGAGGAGGAGGAGGAAAAGAAAAGAGGAGAAGGAGAAGAAGGAGAAGAAGAAGAAGAAGAAGAAGAAGAAGAAGAAGAAGAAGAAGAAGAAGAAGAAGAAGAAGAAGAAGAAGAAGAAGAAGAAGAAGAAGAAGAAGAAGAAGTCGTCTATCATATTCCATATATGGAGTGACTTTTCATTATCTAAATGTGATCTGGTGTTTTCAAAACACACATCATAAATCTAAGTAGATTAAAGAAAATAAAAAAGGAAGGAAGGAAGGAAGGAAGGAAGGGAGAAAGAAAGAGAACATTGTTAAAACAGAAATGGGCTTCTACTTCACAGACTCCCAACCAGGGTGTTTTAGAAATAAAACTATTCAGGTGTCAGCCAGTTTTATTCTCCTAAAGTGCTTGGAGTAAACACAAGGAAAATAATTGAAGGAGGAAGGCATCACCAGATTCTGGATGGATCTGATTTAAGATGGGGCTGGCTGTACACCAAAACAGGATTACTTTGGCCTGATTTTTGGGCCTCCCCTGGTTATTCAGCAGACAGTCCCATTGTAAGTAGGAACATGCTCTCATTAAAAACTGATAATTGCTTGTGGAATGGTGTGGAGGGAAGGAAGTAGAAAAGGAGAATTTTTTTTCCAGAGGAAAAAAGACCTTTTTCCCACCACTTCGAGAAAAATAACTGGATTTTTTTTTCCCCCTGCTCCTTTCTTTGTGTCAGCCGTTGGAACAATTCAGATGGTTTTGGAAGAGAATAAAAGAAACAATTAAAGACCTCCATTTTCCCTGTGAATGTTTTCAGAGCAAAAGTCACCAAGTGAAAAGGAACAAAGCTTTGAGGGTCTTTCAGAAAAGATTTAGGGGAGAACTGGATGAATCTTGATATGGCCAACAATTTGCTTCAAAAACAAAAGTTTAATTAATTAATCCATTCCACTGGTTAATTGTTCTCACTGTCAGGAAATGTCTCTTGAGTTCCAAGTTGCTTCTCTCCTTGATTAGTTTCCATCCATTGTTTCTTGTCCTGCCTTCAGGTGCTTTGGAGAATAGCTTGACTCCCTTTCTTAACAAAATAACAGAGTTGGAAGGGAACTTGGAGGTCATCTAATCTAACCCTCTCTCAATCAGGAAACCCTATATCATTTCACACAAATGCTTGTCCAATCTCTTCTTAAACATCTTCAGTGTTGGAGCAACCACAACTTCTGGTGGCAAGCAGTTCCACTGGTTAATCATTCTCACTGTCAGGAAATTTCTCCTTAGTTCCAGGTTGCTTCTCTCCTTGATTAGTTTCCATTTGCTGCTTTTCATCATGCCTTCTGGTGCTCTGGACAATAGGTTGACCTCCTCTTGTGGCTCAAACATGGAAAATCTGCTATCATGTCCCCCTTAGTCCTTCATTAATGGCCTTCATTAACTGTTGTCCTGCTGAAGCTGTGAAAAACTCCACGACTTCATTGGCACTTCCATTCAAATGTTCTTTCTCTCTAAGGAGCAATCAAGTGCCACAGATTGATAGATTTCCACTCCATCAAGGAATTTCAGCCTCTCCAGATATTCCTTTTCCCCACATCTCAGGTGCATCTTAGCTTGATGTTTTTCCAGTCCCTCCTTGCAACAACTGCTGATGATTTTATTCATTTATTTCTCTTGGCATTAAATCAGACAAATGCAGACAACACCAAGTGAAGAATTTGGGGTGGTAAGGAATGCATGCAATTTATTTTATTTGCATGGAGCAAGAGTTGGGAGAAACTGGTCTTCCTGAAAGTCTTAGAACAAGGCAGGAGACAGACAGATGATAGAGGTAGCTAGCTAGGTAGATAGATAAGATAGGTAGCTAGGTAGCTGGGTAGGTAGCTAGGTAAATAGGTAGGTAGGTGGGTAGATAGATAAATAGATAGGTAGGTAGGTAGGTAGGTAGTTATAGATAGATAGATAGATAGATAGATAGATAGATAGATAGATAGATAGATAGATAGACAGACAGACAGATACTGTAGATAGATAAGTAGAGGGGAGGAGGAAGAGGGAGAGAAGGGGACAGAAGGAAAGAGAGGGAGGGGGAAAGGGACAGTGAGATGGAGAAAGAGGGTAAGGGAGGGAGGGGAGAAAGAGAGAGGGGAGGAAGAGGGGAGAGAGAGAAGGGGACAGAGGGAGAGAGAGAATAGACTCTTTGGGTATATCTTAAGATAAGAGAATGAGGCTTGACTTGAAGGTGACTTTGTGTATTTAAACTCCACATCTAACCTTCTCCCAGCATGGACTTGGCTCTCCGGACCTCCAGGGTCTGGTCCTAAATTGCCTCTTGAAGGGTCTGAACAGGAAGGATTGAAGTGGGGGGGGGAGTGGAGGAGGAGGTCAAATTAGGTAAGCTTCCCTTTGAAGGGGAAGCAGCTAATTAGGCCAAGGGAAAAGCCCATTTGGGGGTCCACAAAGAAGAGGGGAAGAAGGCCTTTGGGAGACCAGAAAGTCTGGTTGTGGCTGTGTTTTTAATTCTCTGCTCTTGATGGAGAAGAACCCATGTGCAGAGCGGAAATTGCTGAAGGATGCAGACAAGAGAACCGCATTTCATTCTGTTTTCTTTCTTTCTTTTCTCTCCCCCCCTCCCCCCCCCCCCC
>BHFT01018500.1:0-18134 GCA_004320025.1 Laticauda laticaudata
CTCCTCCTCCTCCTCCTCCTTCTTCTATTATAGATGGGAATCTGCCCAGATATACAATGGGAATCTTCAGTTTGATTGTAGTTTGTTCAATTTCTGAATCAATTCAGCTTTGAAAACCAGAACGAACCTTTGCATCAAATCCTCTGATCAGCTCAGAGGCGCTGCAATAAATTCCTCCATTTGAAATGGTTTCACCCATGCAGCAAAAGCTGTTTCAGAATGGATGCTGTGGTTTATTTTATTTTTCATCTTTATTTAAAAGATCTGAGTGGCTGTTCATCTCAAGGCATGACTCCAGCCTTCTCACACAGCAACCAGAAAACCCTAAAAGCCTCACAGAAGCAAATTTCCACATCAGAACAACAGACCAAGTCATTTTCTGGATCAATTTGAAATCCTATCGGATTGATGATCCAGATTAATGGCTTGCTCTGGAATGGATCCACATCATGCATCTGCCGGTGCATTCTCCATGGCAGCTGTCCAGCGGAAAGCACGGCACACCTGTTTGCAATGGAGAGGAGGCATTAAGCAGCTCAGCCAAACTAATTAAAAAAGGCCCTTGGAGGATCAGATATCCCCAATCTCTTTATATAAAAATTTCCCATGCCGTAAAGGGACAAATAAAAATAGCTGTTGAAAAATGAGCTCTTTCCAACTGCATTACTAGGATGTAATTTCGAGTCCCTCTGATTCCTTTCTCCTCCCTCCCTGTAAATGTCAGGTTGGAGAGCTTATGATTTACTGTTCTGGAGAGATGGCAGGTTCCAGCCAAAACTGTTTGCAAGAACTTTTGCTCAGAGTTTGCTGGAGTGGGGGGAGAGTTTTCATCTTGAAGCCCTGCAGGGATTTGAATCTCAAGGAGCCAAGGAGAACAAGTATGTAAAGCACTGTATGATTCAGTGGGCAAAGCACTTTGGATACAATATAATGCTTGGGGAATGGGAAAATATATGGATGAAAGGTCTAAAATTCAAATTAAATTATGATTTAAAGGAAAACTTTCACAAAGTGATGTATCATTGGTATCTAACACCGGATAAGCTGTCAAGAACGTATAAAGGTATCTCAAATGAGTGTTGGAAGTGTAAACATTAAAGAAGCAATTTTTTATCATCTATGGCAGATAGGCAACAAAGCAAAGAAATATTGGAGTAGGATTCACATCTTAATACAGAAGTTCTTAAAGGGAATATAAAGATAAAACCAGACACTTTTCTTCGGTTTAATGGGAAAAGATTTTGTAAACAAAATGGAACTTTGATGTTATATATGCTGACGACAGCAAGAGTATTTTATGCACAACAATGAAAGGATATTTTGATTCCCACAATGGATGAATGACTGCAAAAATGGATGGAGTCGGCAGAGATAGCCAAATGGACTGCTTTGATTAAAGAAAATAATACAATAAATTCTGTTTCTTTTTTAAAAATAAACATTTTTAGTCTTTTATATCTTTAAAAACCAAACAAAACATATAAATATTATAACATTAACAGTGTGTGACATCTATCTCATATACTTCTATTTTGTGCTTATTTACAAATATATACAGTTCATGCAAATATAAACCTTTAATCTATGAAATGCTTATCACTAACTCTTTTCATCATCCCTTTGTCCTAATTCAATCCAATCATACCATTTTTCCCAAATTCTGTAATATTCAGGCTCCTCTTTCTCTTGTAACATCAGAGTGAATTTATCCTTCTTGGCACACACCATTATTTTTTGAATAATCAGTCAATCTATTGGTATTGAGTTCTGTTTCCAATATTGAGCATAGGCAATTCTAGGAGCAATTAAAATATGTAATATTATGTATTTTGTATCTTTCCCATATTTCTTTTTAATCATCTCTAATAAAAATATTTCTGGTTCCAAATCTATTTGTATAATAAATTCTGTTTCTATTTGGAAACCACTTTTGGACTTTGTGCTTGAGGTGGAAAAAAAACGACAGCAAACAGCACTCCTTACTAGCACTGATGATATTACCTAGTTAGGGTAATGAAATGTCTGCAAGAAAACAAGCAAGCTCAGACAGCATCAAGGACCCCTCAGTAACTGGGTATGTCTACTCTAATAAAGAGAAGGGCCAGGAGTGACATAATAGCACTCTTCCAATATCGGGCTATCACAGAGAAGATGGGATCAACCTATTCTCCCAAAGCACCAGAAATCAGGACAAGAAATAACGGAAGATCATTAAAGAGAGATCCAACTTAGAACTAAGAAGAAATTTCATGGCAGCAAGAACAATTAATGAACAGAACATCCGAAGCTGTGGATGCTCCAATACTGAAGGTTTCGAAGAAGAGATTGAACAGTCCTTTGTCTGGAATGGTATAGGGTCTCCTGCTTGAGCAGGGGGGTGGACTAGGAGACCTCCAAGGTCCCTTCCAACTCTGTTAATCTGTGCATATGCATGTATCTCATGAGAAATCTGTTTTGTGTTGTACAAGGACAATCCTGATATCCTAATCTAATTAAACTCTAGACTCTCCCCGACCTGGCCTAGCCTTAGATGATTCCAGGAGGAAGGAACAGGTCCTGGTCACTTAAGCATGTGGACTTGTCTAGTCCAGCATGGCTCCAGCTGAGCTGCTGACTGTATCTCCCTGTTGTTTTGACCTCAACCTTTCTCTTTCACGCTGAGATATTTGCAGAGCTGTTGAATGGGGCTTTCAGTTGGGTGACCTTTGGGGGTCATCTGTTTTCAGACCATGAAATATGGCTACCCAGCAGACAGAAGCAGCAGAGATAAAACTCCGTGAGGAACTTTAAGCAGCCGATGAGGCGTGACTAATGATGACTGTGTCTCATTAATCTGGGGCATAATTTATTGGGCCATTGACTATTTAGCTGGCTGCCCAGGGAATTAACTCTTTCAAGTAGACATCTATACATAGCGATGGGCTGTCATTGGGTGAAAAGCTCTCGTAAATTCATAGTGGATTCCAAGTAGAGCTACAGCCAGACTTCTCCTTCTTGGGGGGGGTCTCCCCTTCCCCCTCTTCCTTGGTCCTGCCAGTTATCGGGGTCATTCTGACATCCCACAAAAATGCTTGGTACAGTAGGAGATTCAGGACGGGCTTTCACTCAGCAGGTGGTTGACTTGTGAAATTCCCAGGCCACATAGTCAACAGTTTGGATGAGATTTAATTAGTTTGTCAAGTTGCTGTTCGTTATGAGAATGAGGTTTTGCAACATTGTTGGAGTATAGATGCTTCATCCCACAGAACTGCTGCTGTCAGCTAGTCAGCTGTGTCTAGCATAGGATAGTCAATCACCATCTTTTATGATGGAATGGGCTCCTCCCTCCCTCCCTCCCTTTTCTTCCTTCCTCCCTCCTTCTTTCCTTGCTCTCTCTCCTCCCTCCCTTCCTTTCCTCCCTCCCTCCGTCTCTTTCCTTCCTTGCTCCCTCTCCTTCCTCCCTCCCTCCCTCTTTCCTCCCTCCCTCCTTCCCTCCCTCTCTTTCCTCCTTGCTCCCTCTCCTTCCTTCCTCCCTCCCTCCCTTTCCTTCCTCCCTCCCTCCCTCTCTTTCCTTCCTTCCCCCCTCCCTCTCTTAACTTCCTTGCTCCCTCTCCTTCCTTGCACCCTCCCTCCCACTTTCTTAGAGTTGGGTGAAAATCAACTTCAATCCAACTGAAATGATTGTTTTTGTTCAGAAGACCACTTCAGTCTGATCAGATGATTTGGAAAATCAAACTGATCCAATCTGATACTTTGATCTGAGGCATCAAAGCCAGCCAATTAAATTCACTTTTCCAAAGTTGCACATTCCCGAATGGAGGAATTCGGCTCAATGTGATGATTCCTTTTGAAGAATCAGTATCATTCACACAATGGTTTCAATCTCAAGGTTACATTAAATCGTCTTCAAAACAAGTTCTAGAACAGAAGGTTGACCTGGTATTCATAACTAAAGCTCAAGGGTGGGTAGAAGAACCCTCCAGGTTTCTCAGCCACATTCTAGTATGACTATATCATTGAGCACCTGCCAATGGTACAGTCACACTAATCACTCCAAGAAGGAGGTCCTGGTCTCTTCAGTGGTTTTTACCTGCTTTATTGCCCCATGAAGCACATAAGTAAAAAACACTTCATCGAGTTGACCTGTGGTTGAGTTGGCACAATACACTAAGCTACTCAGATGCTAACACACACAGCACAATCACTAAGCAAACATTGATGTGCAAAAGGAGATCTCTCAAAGTGTGTTGTGTGAATGCAGAGCTTATTGAAACAGGATCCCTTTACCCAGGTCATCCTTTTCCCAACCCTTGGGGATGTCCATCTCAAGCTGAAGGCTTCTCCTCCTCCCCCAGACCTACACTTCTTTGATTCTATAAGATCTCCAGAATTGATTCTGTGGGTTGTCACCCCTTGTCATTGCCTTCCAACCCTGGTGAACATTTGTATCCCTGCGAACATCCCGTTTCAAAGAACAGCCTTCTAACCTTCCTTCTCCAGAAGAACATATGACCTTCCCGGACTTGTTATGGTTATCGCCCTCTTGACCGCCCAAGGAGGAGGTAGAAAAATACAACTTTGCCCTTGTCTTCCTCCCCCAGGTGACAAGACCACACACGCCAGAAGGGATGAATCCTGTCTGAGTTCCACCCCACGTGATGATCCTATGGGCAGTTGAATGAAGGGTTAATTAGGAAGAGAATCCCACACAGTGTGATGGGCAAAGATGGATGAGATGGAAAGCGATAGAGGAGGAGGAGGAGGAAGGAGAGGAGAACAGCCAACATTTTCACCCAAGTTGCCAACGTGCTTTTTTGTACCTTGGAGATGGCCTCTCTAAAATGTCTTTCTTAAGTAGAACATCTAAAGAAAAAAAAATACTGAAAGTATATGGAGGACAAAGATTTGCATGGAGAAGAGTCAGATTGACTTCCTGGATTTTCCAGGTAGATGTAAAGAAGTCAGAGCATCATTTCAACCACTAGAAGCCTGTTGCTCATCAGTATGAACCCAAGAAAAATAAGGCAAATTCTTGAGACTGTTTCACAAATCCAAGTAGGATGGTTGGTCTTTGTACAACATTGGGACATAATTATTGCTAATCACCATGATTCAGATGGGGCTTCCATCAGGAATCAGCTGATGAGAATGTATGATTTAAGGTCGGCAAATATTAAAATGGATTGTGTGTTTGCATGCAAGAAAAGTAAAATATCCATCCATCCATCCATGCATCCATACATCCAATCCATCTATCCATACAGACTGAAGGCAACAAGAACATCTCCAAGCTACTTTTAAGGACTTGGTCAGCAGAAACACTGGAAGTGTAGAAGTTCCCAAACTATGCCATATTTTGAGACTGAAAATCCTGTTAGATAGGTTATGTAGAATGTACAGTTCTTTCAACACAATAAACCAGTGTAAATGGGAGTTTACACAGTGGTTAGAATGCAGTATTTCAGGCAAACTGCTCACTGCCAAAAGTTCGAGCCTAATGAGCTCAAGGTTGACTTAGCCTTCCATCCTTCCGAGGTCAGTAAAATGAGGTCCCAGAGGGTTGTGGGTGATATGCTGGCAACCATAAATCACTTAGAGGGGACTGTAAGACTGACCAGAACAACTAGACACAAGGACATTTTTTTCCCAAACGCCATCTCTCTGCTAAACAAATAATTCCCTCAGCACTGTCAAACTATTTACTAAGTCTGTGTTACTATTAATATTAATCTTCGCATTGTTCCTATCAATCATCCCCTCCCACTTGTGACTGATGACTGTAACTTTGTCGCTTGTATCCTTACAATTTTTATTGACTATTTCCTAGTATGATTTGATTGCTTAGTGTATCCTATGGCTATCATTAAGTGTTGTACCTTATGATTCTTGACATATGTATCTTTCCTTTTATGTCCAATGAAAGCAAATTCAGACAAATTCTTTGTGTGTTCAATCACACTTGGGCAATAAAGAATTCTACTCTACTCTACTCTACTCTACTCTACTCTACTCTACTCTACTCTACTCTACTCTACTCTACTCTACTCTACATGGTGTCCGGAGATACTGGTCAGGTTGAGAAAGAAACTGATTTGACAATTTAAGCCCAACTTCATAATTCATGCCTCTGGACTCTATATTTTAACCCATCACCCATGACCTTTCCCTGTCACACATTTCCAAATTTTGCAGTGGGGGTCTCGAACAAAAGAGGAATATAAACATGGCAGCATCCCAGAGTAACAAAATGCAGGGTCACAGAAAAACTTTATTTGCACCTAAAATACTGAAATTTTTTGTCCAAAAATTCCACATGTAAGTCGCAACATTATTCTTTGCAAATGAAGGCATGAGACAAAGGCACTGAAGCGTTGTGACTTACATTTGAATTTTTAGGACAAAATGTTTGCAAACAGATGCCAGAAGAAGGAAAAATAAGTTTTAAGGTTGAGAAAGAGAAAGAGAGAAAAAGAGAAAGAAAAAAAGAAAAAAGAAGAAGAAAAAAGAAAAAGAAAGACAGACAGACAGGAAGGAAGGAAGGAAAGAAGGGGGGGAGAAGGATCTTGAGGGAAAGCAAAACTGGCAACTTCATCCATCTCCCGAAGAAGGCTGCTGTCATTGCTATCTGTCTGATGGCCCCTGGGAGACAAGATCCCTGGGCAAACCTCTCTCTTTCTGTAATCTGCAATGGTTTTCAAAGCGATAGGGAGAATAATTCCCAGTTATTTGGCATGTGGATGAACTGGCCTAGCCATTTTCAAATAGAAATCTGGCTGTCAGGATACGGTTAAGAGAAAGAGGGCCTTTTTGTCTCTGAATCACAGCGGTAGAGATTAGCCAAGACATGACCCAGCCATGGCTCTTCTGCTACAAGGTTAGAGGTCATCAAGAGGCTGATAAAACCAAGCATCTGAAGCCAAAGTATCTACCCAGGGATGTGTGTGTGTGTGTGTGTGTGTGAGAGAGAGAGAGAGAGAGAGAGAGAGAGANCCAGGGATGTGTGTGTGTGTGTGTGTGTGTGAGAGAGAGAGAGAGAGAGAGAGAGAGAGAGCATGTGTGTGGAGAGGTGGGTGCAAAGAATTGGAAGATATTTTCTTGGGAATGGGGAGGAGTGGATAAGTTTTCCCATGGTCCATTTCTCATGATCAACCAGTATTCAAGATAGGGTCAAGGTTGTCCTGTCTTCCCTGAGGAACATTTCCATTTCCATCTTCTTCCTGCCTGCCTTCCATCTTTCCTTCCTCTTTTCCTTCCTTCCTTCCCTTCCTGCCTTCCATCTTTCCTTCCTTCTACCTTTCCTGCCTTCCATCTTTCCTTCCTTCCCTTCCTGCCTTCAATCTTGCCTTCCTTGTATCTTTCCTCCCTTCCTTCCCTTTTTTCTTCCATCCTGCCTGCCTGCCTTCCTTCTATCTTTCCTTCCTTTCCTTTTTACTTCCTTTCCTTCTTTCTATCATAGAAGTGTCTTGATTTTGAATGCTTGGGTTTCTTATAATTTCTGCACAGGAACTCTAGTTTAAATTTGCAACCGTATGAACGTAGAATCATAGAGCTGGAAGAACCTCAGAGGATTTCTAGTCCAACCCCCTGCTCAAGGCTGGAGACCTTGAACCATCCTGGTCAAATGGTTGTCCAAGTCTATTTTTGAAAAGCTCCAGTGATGGAACATCCACAACTTCAAGAGACACGCTGTTCCATTGATGAATTGTTCTCACTGTCAGGAAATTCCTCCTTAGTTCTGGGTTGGATCTTTCTTTGATGAACTTCCATCCATTACTTCTTGTCCTGCCTTCAGGTGCTTTGGAGAATAAGCCAACTCGGTTCTCTATGGCTTCTTCTTAACTACTGGAAGATAGTTATCATGTATTTTCTTTATTTTTCTAGACAGCAGGATATTGATTGATCTATTGAATTTATTTTTTTGAATTTTTTTTTGACAACAAACATAAATAAACATAAACATAAAACAACAACTCTAACCCTAATACCATATTTTATGATATTCGTTTTCTTCCTGCTCTCTAATTGCCAGTGTTAATCTACTCATCTCTGCACATTCCATTATTTTCTTAATCACCTCCTCCTCTATCGGATTTTTTTCATTTTTCCAATTTTGAGCAAATACAATTCTAGCTGCAGTTAAAACATTAATCATCAAATATGTCAATTCTCTATTGTATCCTTCGGGTAAGATACCCAATAAAAATATCTCTGGTTTCAAGTCTATATGCTTGTCTTTTTTTCCAGCCATGTGTGAATTTTACTCCAGTATTTTTTGGCTTTCACACACGTCCATCACATATGATAATATGATCCAGGTATCTGAAGATTGATTGAATTTATATGGTCTTCTGGTTCTCTCAAAAAAGAAGTCCTGCCAATCCTAGGGTGACGCTATTTTTTTCCCTTTAAAGTGAGATACTTGGCCATGGTCTCAAACCACAGCTCATTTTAATTTTGATAGCTTTACTTCTTTTCTGGTTGAGCAATATCGGAAACAAAATGATTAGCTAAGTTGGGTCTCGTGGGTATGATGGAAAGTAATTATGGAGAAGTGTTAAGATGAGGAGATAAATGGAAAACGGTGGGTGGGAAGTCTGATCAGAAATGAATGAGGAAAATGGGTGTCCTCCCCTCCTTATTTGAAGCTTGGACAATATACAAACTTTCCCAGCTGGGCTACTTCAAAGAGATTTTCAACATGCTGTCTGTCAGTAATAATAGATAGTCGGGTCCATCTTAAATGGTCTGGAATTTCCTCTGTTGAACTTTGTGATAGAGGAGGAGGAGGAAGAGGAGGGGAGGAGGTGAAGAAGAAGAAGAAGAAGAAGAAGAAGAAGAAGAAGAAGAAGAAGAAGAAGAAGAAGAAGAAGAAGAAGAAGAAGAANAGGAGGAGGAGGAGGAGGAGGAGGAGGAGGAGGAGGAGATGAATAAGATGTTTAAGATATTTTCTCTTTCTTAATAGTGCTCCTTGCCTTATTATTCCAAGACTTTTAGCCCAAAGCAATCAAAACATCTTCTTCCACGCTTGTGAATTTTTGCAGATCTGGATGACAACTTGACAGTTGTGGCACGAAGCTGCCAAGTCCATCAAGAGATGACAGGGAGCCTCCATCTTCCCCTTAGTTGTTTTCTTCAGCCTTCCAGCTTGTGGTGATATCTGAAGGTTGTTCCAGCTTGAGAACAACATTGGATCTCTCCCATCCCAATGAGTTGAGTCAACTGACTTGGTGACCATGAAGTTGATATCGCTGGGAATCTGAACAGAATAACAGAGTTGGAAGAGACCTTAGAGGTCTTTTAGTCTAACCCACTGCTTTTGCAGGGGTGTTACTGTAGTATTCTCTAGGAAAAGTCTGGTGGTCACACCTCTCAAAAACAGGTAGTCCTCAACTTATAACAGTTCATTTAGTGACCATTCAAAGTTACAATGGCACTGAAAAAACTGCAAGCATCCCCATGGTCACGTGATCAAAATTCAGATGCTTAGCAACTGACCCATATTTATGATGGCTACAGTGTCCCGGGATCCCCTTTTGTGACCTTCTGATGAGCAAAATCAATGGGAGAACCAGATTCACCAAACAACCGGATGACTAACTTATCAACTGCAGTGATTCACTTTGTGACTGAGGCACAAAAGGTCGTAAGATGGGGCAAAACTCACTTAACAGATGTCTCACTTAAGAACAGAAATGTTGGGCTCAATTGTGGTCATAAGTCGAGGACTACCTGCACTCTGACATTTCAAGAAGCGGTCAATGAGTTTTGGGACTCCCAATTTACATCCTTCAAACCAGGATGCCTTTCCTCATCCCCAACTGGAGCTGGATGGCGTTGAAGTAAATGAATTGAAAATATCCACCCATTCCGAACCCTGCAATGCAGGTGCTCATCCTGTGCTCATTAAGAGGGAACCATGCTTGCAAGATGGAGAGCGCATGGCCCAATGCATTGGCAGGCAAAAGAACAGAGAAGTAACAAAGAAGGGGGGAACAAATGAAGGCTAGAAAAATGAGAATGTGAGAGTAGTCAAGCATGAAAGATTCCATCATCCTTAGTAAAATCTTTCTCTCTCCCTCTCTCTCTCTCTCTTTCTTTCTTTCTATTACTGTCTCTTCCCTCCTTCCTTCCTTCCTTCTCTCCTCTCTTTTCCTTTTCTCCCTTCCTTCCTTTCTTTTCCTTCCTTATTCTTTGTTTCTTTATTTTATTTACTTTCTTTTCTCTCTTTCCTTTCTTTCCCTTCCTTCTTGCTTCCTTACCTCCCTCCCTCCCTCCCTCTCTTTCTTTCTTTCTCTCTTTTTATTACTGTCTGTCCCTTCTTTCCTTCCATCCTCTCTTTTCCATTTATCCCTTTCTTCCTTCCTTTCCTTCCTTATTCTTTTCTTTATTTTCTTTTCTTTCTTTCCCTTCCTTCCTTGCTTCTTTACCTCCCTCCCTCCCTCTCTTTCTTTCTTTCTCTCTCTCTCTATCTTTCTATTACTGTCTGTCCCTTCTTTCCTTCTGTCCTCTCTTTTCTATTTATCCCTTCCTTCCTTCCTTTCCTTCTTTATTCTTTGTTCCTTTATTTTATTTTATTTTATTTCTTTCCTTTCTTTCCCTTCCTTCCTTGCTTCCTTACCTCCCTCCCTCCCCCCTCTCTTTACTTTTTCCCTTCTCTTTTTCCTTTTTCCTTTCCTTCTTTCTCTCCTGCAGAAAGAGGGAGCACATGCGGGGGTGGGGGGAATTAGGTGGGAACATCTTGGACTGTTTCAAACATCACCATATCCTTCCTTCCTGGAAATCCATTTAAACTCTTGGAGCCTCATAAGAGATTAAAGCGAGCTGTTTCCGGTTTCAAGCTCAGATCGTTTCTAAGCCCACTTCTCTCTCTTTCTCTCTCTCTCTCTCTCTCTCTCTCTGCTTCTTCCCGACCCCTTCCCCCCTGCTCCAAACAAACACTGCAAAAACACAACTGCGACACTCACACCTCTTTCTCTCTCTCTCTCTTTTTCCAGGGCTGAATTTGAACCCACTGCTTCTGTCAAGCTTCTATCTTTGCGGCCTTCAGGAGGTTTACTTTGAGCTGTAAGTCCAATTAGCTCCTTCTCATCTAATAGGTCTTTCTGTATATATTATCAAATACTTAAAGAGGTTTTTTTTTTTCCTTCTTCTTTTTGCAAGAGAAAGGGANCAAATACTTAAAGAGGTTTTTTTTTTCCTTCTTCTTTTTGCAAGAGAAAGGGAACCATTACAATCCCATGATCGTCCTCAAAGTTTTTTGGAGCAGTTTTGTTTTGACAGAAAGGCATTAAGGGGGCGAAACTGATAGCCTAAGTACCACTTACAGGCTTTGATCATCTGAAGTCATTGGTCTCCAAAGGAAAAGTTTTTGTATATATTAAAAGGAGGAAATTAATGTTATTGCCGGCTGCAGTTTCTTCTTCATCCTGCCTCAGCCACCCTCACTCGGCTTTTTTCCCTACGTTCAGGGTGTCTTAGCCTGACCTAAGTCCTCAATTTAATGACCACGATTAACCCACCAAAATCTCTGCTGTTAAGTGAGACATCTGTTGAGTGAGTTTTGCCCCTTTCTACGACCTTCCTTGTCAACGTTTGTTCCGTGAATCACTGTTGTTGATAAATGAGTCACACGATCGTTAAGCGAATCTGGCTTACCAGAAGGTCACAAAAGGGGATCATGTCACACACATGCACACACACATATACACGCACGCATACCCCTGAGGACGCTGCAATGGTCATAAGTATGAAGCAGTTGCCAAGCGTCTGAATTTGGATCAGGTGATCATGGGGGTGCCACAAAGGTCGTAATTGTGAAAAATGATCATGATTAATGGGCTGGAGTCTAAAACTGTGCGATGAGCAGTTAGGGAAACTGGGATATCTAGTTTAACAAAGAGAAGGAGATGATCAATGTCTTCGAATACTTGAAGGGCTGCCCCAAAGAAGAGGGGGTCAAATTATTTTCCAAAGCACCTGAGGGCAGGACAAGAAACAATGGATGGAAACTAATCAAGGAGAGAAGCAGTGTGGAACTAAGGAGGAAATTTCCTGACAATGAGGACTATTAACCAGTGGAACTGCTTTCCACCAGACGTTGTGGGAGCTTCATCACTGGGGTTTTTAAGAAGAGATTGGTCAACCCCTTGTCCGGAATGGCATACGGTCTCCTGCTTGAGCAGAGGGTTGGACTAGATGACCTCCAAGGACTCTTCCAGCCCTATAACTCTATGTTCTATGTTCTGTTTATATCCAAAAGGTGATTTTTCAAAAGGCAACTAGATTTTGCTTTGTTTTCCCTTGAAGATTTTGTTCCGCTTCTCATCCAAGAAGCTTTTTCAATTCTGGTTGAGAGTACATTTATCTTGTGCATATAATAATATTGGTATACATTTCTTCTTGAGTTTACATTCATATTATATTATAGTCAACATTATATATCCTCTTATATCATTATTGCATTGTCCTTAAGTTTTTTATTTCAATTTTGAACTATCCTTAAAGGCGAATCCTAAATCTTACTAAATTATATTCATATTAAAACTTATTCAAAAATAATCAGTTTTAGAATATCATTCTTAATACAATATCCTTTAATTTCTTATTCGAAGCTTCTTCAGTTCTGACTGAATGGTGGAGAAGGGAAGGATTTATATTCCTGCAGTCAATTGGTTGTTAGTCCTCTTTCTGAGAATTATTGAGGCCAATGTGAGGTTTACCTGTGCCCTCAGGATCAACTGAATAGTGTAAATGGGTGTGAAACCCTCTTGGAACTGCTGAAAGAAAATTTCTCCTGCCTTGAGTAGGGGGTTGGACTAGAAGACCTCTGAAATCCCTTCCAGCCTTATGAGTCTATGTTTTATCCCACCTGGATTGAAAATGTAGAGGGTGTGGCTTAATGGCCAATTTCCCTTCTTTGAAACTAACCCTCCCGTTTTTTCACTCCTTCCCTTCCTTGACCAGGACACCTTGCAACTGGAAAAGGAAACGAGATAGGACCCACAGCTTGACTACATCTATTTCAGCCATACCATTAATCTCCCTTTTCTACCCCCTCCTGCCTTGTTCCTCCCCCCAATTTACCCCCTTTGTTCCTGGGAATGCCATATTACAAGAATAACCTTTCCATCAACTTGCATCCCCCTAACCTGCCTCCTGCCCCCAAGGCCCCCTCAAGGGGTGTGAGGACACCCCTGTACCGGCCGGCTGGGTTCTGAGCAAATACAAAGTGTTTATTTTGAAAGATTACTGGTTATCTCTATACTTTCAACCTCTCTCCCTTTAATGAAGAGAAACCGATTTCCCAGCCGCTATCTGTTGACGAAGCTGCGAGGTTGGATGAGATGAGTCACTGGGGGTCTCGCTGTGTTGTCTCCCCACATCCCCGAAGCAATCGAGGGTCAAGACCAGACACCCAAGCCTGGGGCAGAGAGGAAATGGTCTAAAAATGTGCATTCTGACAAACTTTACATCATGGATTCCGCCATCCGTCTGCCTTCCTCAACACAAGTACCTAATTTTTAGGAAGAGAGAGAGGGAGGAAGAGAGAGAACAAGGAGTAGGAGGAAGAAGAAGAAGAAAAGGAGGAGGAGGAAAAGGAGAAAGAGAAGGAGAAGCAGAAGAGAGGAGGAGGAGGAGCAGAGGAGCAGGAGAAGAGGAAGAGGGGAGGAGGAGGAGAAGAAGAGAGGAGGAGGTGGAAGAGGAGAAGGAAAAGTAGAAAGAGGAGAAGGAGAAGCAGAAGAGAGGAGGGGGAAGAAGAAGAGGAGGGGAGGAGGAGGAGAGGAGGAGGAGGAGGAGGAGGAGAGAGGAGGGGGAGAAGGAAAAGGAGAAAAGAAGGAGAAGAAACAACTACATCAGTTCAGAACTGATGAAGCTTCCTCGATGAGAAGCGAAATGTTTTCAAAGAAAAAAATCAGGAAAGTCCAGTTGCCTTTTGGGTCTACAAGGAGATCTGCCAAATAGGATCAGAAAGTTGTAGTTGTCATTGTTGTGTCAGCAAATCACATTGTTAGTGGGAGGAGTGTGATCATTCATAGAACCAAGACCAAAAAGAAATAGACTTTTGTCCTTTTTTTTTTTTTGCTGCAAACTTGAGGATATTTCCTCTCTGAAGCTGGATTTTTTGCATCCCAAAACTGCTGCAAAAGACTGCCTCATAAATCACACAAAATCTTCTTTGAATCCATAGAATTTAAAATTGTGTACGTTGACCTAAACCGTGCCTGGAGTATCTCAAATGGAGGCTGGTTTCATTTTTTTTTTTTTATCACAAGCACAAAATCCAGAAGCGATATCCAAATTTAAAAAACTTAAATATGTTCTCCTCTTTGAATAGAACAAACATTTAATCAAACCTGCTTTATCTTCCTTGCTGTTGAAATAATATGTATTTCTATTTGCACTTAATAATCTTTATAAACTGTCACCATTTAAATTAACCAAATTCACTGTATTTTTTCAGATTCTTTAACCTTAAAAGGAAAGCATTTTTTTTATCCATTCAATCCATCAAATACCATTATTGGCTCAACAACAATGGCACAAAAAGGCATAAAATTGGCTACAACCTACTTAATAACCATTTTTAGCAATGGAAATTCTAGTTCCAATTGCTGTCATAATTTGAGAACTACCTCTATGTATATCTTCCATTATCATCAGTCATCTGTGAATTTTGTCCCCCTGTAAAATAAATTATCTCCCATAGATCCTTCCTGGAAAGCTTGCACTAAGCATAGAGCATATTTAAGTTCATTGTCATCCATGTGAAAAGCTCCCTCTGAAATCCCAGGTTTCTAGCCACAGCTTCTGTCTGAAGAGAAATTAGAGCAGGAAGAGCAAGGAAAATCTGCCACTGACATGATTTTAAGCTGCTACTTCTTCTTCTGCCATATTCATCATTGGACATTGGCAATCATGTTGCTGATGCTACGATGTAAAAAAGATGTGGAGACTCGAAAGAGTGCAGAGAAGAGCAACCAGGAGGATGAGGAGACTGGAGGCTAAAACATATGAAGAACGGTTGCAGGAATTGGGTTTTGTCTAGTTTGATGAAAAGAAGGACTAGGGGNGAGGATGAGGAGACTGGAGGCTAAAACATATGAAGAACGGTTGCAGGAATTGGGTTTTGTCTAGTTTGATGAAAAGAAGGACTAGGGGAGGCATGATAGCAGTCTTCCAATATCTCAGGGGCTGCCCCAAAGAAGAAGTCAAGCTATTCTCCAAAGCATTTGAGGGCAGGATAAGAACTAACCAAGGAGAGAAGCAACTTAGAACTAAGGAAAAATTTCTTGATTGTGGGAACAATTAATCAATGGAACAACTTGCTTTCAGAAGTTGTGAATGCTCCAACACTGGAAGTTTTTAAAAAGTTTTAAAAGTTTCACTTTGTCTGAAGTGGTGTAGGGTTTCCTGCCTGGGCAGGGCGTTCAACTAGAAGACCTTCAAGTTCCCTTCCAACTCTGTTATTCTATTCTATTCCAATATTCTATTCTATTTCAATATTCTATTCTATTTTCTATTCTATACTATCTATTCTATTTTTTATTCTATTCTGTTCTATTCTATTCTATTTTATTCTGTTTTCTATTCTATTTTCTATTCTATTCTATTTTCTGTTCCATTCTATTTTCTATTCTATGCTATTCTATTTTCTTTTCTATTCTATTCTACATTCTGTGCCATTCTATTCTATCCCTAATTCTATTCTATTCTATCCTATCCTATCCTATTCTATTCTATTCTATTCTTATCAACAGCTACACGAAAAAGTGCTGTTGAGTTTTGTCCAAATTAGTCCCTTAGATTTTGAAGCCATGATATTCTTCTTCTTCTGCCTGGACCTTGTTTGCCTTCAATCTTTCCTTGGAGAGGATTAATTGAAGTATGGCCATATTTTTCTGGGTGTTGCATCACATGTCCAAAATATTCTAACTTTTGCTTTTTTTTAATGGTTGTGATGATTTCCCTTGGCTTTCATGGGTGGCTTATCACCTCCTCCTTTCTGATTTTGTCAACCCAGTTTATACGTAACAGCTCTCTGTAAATCCACATTAAGCATTACAATGGACATAATCAAAAAATAGATCGAATACTTAGACATTCAGATCGTTCAGATCTGGACACATCTGCCTGAAGGAGGTGAAGGCTTCGGATGCACCTCCTTAAAATCTGCACAGCCTGGTGTGGCGAGATCCTGTTTAATTTATATAAGCTGTCTCTTCTGTGTACATTTTGACTTTGCTGTCATGTATAAACACCGGGTACCTTGGAGACGAAAAGGGAACCTTTGGCTATTTAAAGACCCCTGTTTCACTGCAGTTTAAATTGCTTGCACAATTACATTTCAGAATAGAGCAAAGAATTATTTATAAATACTTTATCATCAATGTAGCCATTGTCTACCCACTTGCAGGATGCAGGCCTTTTCTGCATGTTTCCAACCCAGATGGTTCTGAGCTTTCCTTGGCCAATTGGCCCCACAATTCCTACTGATGTTGTGATTCCATCTTGTTTGAGGTCTCTTTCCTGGATGCTTTTGATCAAGTGGGATCCATTCTATGGCCGCCTTGCTCCACCTGCCCTCCTTCCTTCTTGCTATGTGACCAACCCACTCTGTAAGCAGAAACTTCTACATTGTTAGTAAGAAATCATCGAAGTCACATTCAATTTCCTTTACTTTTACAGCTGGTACTAAACTCCTAGAAACGATTTCTAATTTATTTATTATTCAGAACTCATTTATACGAAGGTGTTTTATAATGTATAATATTTATTTATTTATTTATTCCAATTATTGCTCTTCAGCTGAAAGCTCAAGGCAGCTTCTGATGTAAACAGCCAAGGAAAAAGTATCATAAATTGTATAGACCTTTAAGCCAATCTGGGGGAAAAATTGCCCCCTGGAAGGCAATTTAAATAATACGGAACATGTCCAAGAGAGAGGCCCATCTGGTGCCACTCTGTTATCATTCTTGTGCCAGAAAACGCTATTTTGGATTCTTTCCTGTCTTTTTCATTGCTTCGTATTCCTGCTGTGTCACATCGTTTAAACCCAGCTCAGTTGGGTACATTTTGGGTGATTATTATTTTTTTAAAAGGAGTCTCAGCTGTTTCATGAACTGCCGTTTGGGCTGGCTTGAAGTTTCTTGATGTTTTTGCTCCTATTTCATTTGTCATGACCATTTATCAGCCCGAGAATTTCTCCCGGGGGACAGAAAGCGAAAAATGCCTTCCAAGAATTTTTTTTTCACTGTTTGAAGGGACAAGAGTGAAAGAGAGGCAAGCTCCAACACCCCTAATTTCAAATGAAAAACACCTGCGTTCCTCTCTCCCTCTAAATTTTGTGCAAGGAGGACATCTGAATTCTACCCAACCCGAGATGGTCAGGGACTGACACTTTCCCTCCGTGGTGTCACAACCATCGAGTGAATTTTTCATTTCCACGCTGGATGTTAGCACGCGTTATGAACCTTCCTTCTCTTAGTCCGGTTGCAAACAATTCGTGTTCAGACCTGTGAAATTCAGTTTGACAGCTGCATTGATTTATCAAGGAACGTGGCTTCTCCTACTTTGAGTGGTTCGATGGCCACGAGGCCCATGAGAGGAATTGAAAACCATGTTGGCCGAAGCGTGGGTGCACTCGCTTCCCCTGCCCTTAAAAGGCATGTAAGGTTTTCTTGTCTCCACTTAGGAAGATCAATACAGGATTTGCTAACGTGAGTCCATGAATGTGCTGCTCTTCCTTCACCTTCTCTGTCTGCCTTCTAATAAAAATCTTTCATCTCCACATCATGGAACACTGAGGCTCTGAAAAAGAGTGCAGAAAAGAACAACAAAGATGATCAGAGGACTGGAGCCTAAAATTTATGAAGAATGGTTGTAGGAACTGGGTATGGCTAGACTAGTAAACAGAAGGACTAGGAGAGACATGACAGCAGTGTTCCAGTATTTGAGGGGCTGCCCCAAAGAAGAAGGGGTCAACTTATTCTCCAAAGCACCAGAAGGCTGGACAGAAAGCAATGGATGGAAACTAATCAAGGAGAGAAGCAACCTGGAATCAAGGAGAAATTTCCTAACAGGCCAGTTAATCAGTTGCCTCCAAAAGTTGTGGGTGCCCCATCACCGGAGGCTTTTAAGAAGAGACTGGACAGCAA
>BHFT01018500.1:18155-61223 GCA_004320025.1 Laticauda laticaudata
TCTTCTTCTTCTTCTTCTTCTTCTTCTTCTTCTTCTTCTTCTTCTTCTTCTTCTTCTTCTTCTTCTTCTTCTTCTTCTACTTCTTCTTCTTCTTCCTCTCTCTCTCTCTCTCTCTCTCTCTCTCATACAAATAATCTGACTTACAATCATTCCTTTAGTGACCATTCAAAATTACAACAGCACTGAAAAAAATTCACTTATGACTGGTTTTTACATTTACAACCATTGCAGCATCCCCATGGTCAGGTGATCAAAATTTGGATGCTTGGCAACTGACTCATATTTATGACGGTTGCAGTATGCCAAAGTCATGTGACCCCCCTTCTGCGACCTTATTTTATGTATTGATTGATTTGATTTGATTTGTCAATCGCTTACGAGATTATAGGTACAGCATAAGTATAAACATGAGTAAGAATACAGGAAATAGGTATGAATAAATGGGGACAATAGAACAGGGACGGTGGGTTCGATGGTGCACTTATTCACACCCCTTACAAACCTCTTAGGAGTGGGTATTCTCTTCCTTCCTTTCTCTCCTCCCTCCATTCTTTTCTTTCTTCCTTCCTTCCCCTTCCCTATTCTCCTTCCTTCCCCTTTCCTTCCTTCTTTCTTTCCTTCTTCCCTTCCTTCTTTTATTTTTTATTTTATTTACTTGATCTGCCAATTGCTTACAAGATAATAGATATAAGTATAAACATGAGTAAGAATACAGGTAATAGGTACGAATAAATGGGGACAATAAGACAGGGACGGTAGGCACGATGGTGCGCTAATGCAAGGGCTTATGCCCTTACAGACCTCTTAGGAATGAGGTGAGGTCAATAGTGGATAGTTTGAGGTTAAAGGAGTGAGGGTTAGAGGATGTAACAACAATCCTTCTGACAAGCAAAGTCAATTTGGAAGCCAGATTCACTTAACAACCATGTTACTAAATAAACTTTTATGTATTCTGGATTCACAAATCCTAGTGATCCCCATAACTCCCATGGGGAGTGAAACAATTCAAAAAAACCATTTTTTCCCCCCAAAGCGTGGTTCCTTATCCTACTGAGCCAACCTCAACCAGCTTGGGAGAAAGTGTGATGGGAACATTTCAGCAACCCACCTGCTCTCTCTGTTGAGTTGGCCTTCAAATTTTTCCAACTCATCTCTCCTGCACTTAGGGAGAGCAGAGGAGATGGACCAAGCTGGCTTCTGACCCTGGAGAAGCAATAATGGATTGACTTATTGATCCGAGCACTTGGGGCAACGGTCAGTGTGCCAGAGTGAAACCTTCCCTGCTGGTAACTTGTGCCTGGTTCCTGTTCATCTCCCACTCAGCCAAACGCAGAAGTAAGCAAACATTATGTTCGACACACTAGTTAGCATCAAAATAGCCTCTTCGCTGTCAAAACACGCCAGGTGTCCTTGTTCCTATGAGACCAACATGGTTGGCTTTGTCCACATCAAACCTCTCTCCAGCCCCTGGAGACAGCAGAAATCATTGGCAGCCTCACACCGAGCAATTCAAGCCTATTAAAATCTATTTTTAAAAAAGTAATTAAAGATGGAAAGTATTGATGCCCAGCATGAATGTTTATCTTGCATATCTTTTTGAAGAACAATCTTGCAAGAGTCCACCTTGTGTGAAAATGTACTAAGAAGGATTTGTAGGCAGGATCTCCATCCAGGGAGAACATATCCTGGTTGAGTGGCTCAGGTGACCAATGTTCCTTGTCCTTTTTATTTCCCAAGAATGGAGGAAGTAATAGGAATTTAATTAACAGAATCACCGAGTTGGAAGGGACCTTGGAGGCCTTCTAGTCTAACCCCCTGCTTAGGTAGGAAACCCTACACCATTTCAAACAAATGGTTGTCCAGTCTCCTCTTAAAAACCTACAGTGTTGGAGCATTTACAACTTCTGGAGGCAAGTTGTTCCACTGATTAATTGTTTTAATTGTCAGGAAGTTTCTCCTTAGTTCTAGGTTGGTTCTGTCTTTGATTAGTTTCCATCCACTACTACTTCTTCTACCCTCAGGTGCAGATTCTTGATCAAAAAAAAATTATCAAAGTGTCCATCTTAGATATCAACCTATCTTCTGCTGTCTGTATGAAGGAGAACATCAAGAGAAAGAAACACTAAAATGGAATATGTTAAATTAGTTCCTTCAGAGTTCCTTTGCTTTTACAAATAGCTATCATCAACAGAGCTGGAAAGGACCTTGGCGGTCTTCTAGTCCAAATCCCTGCTCAACCAGGAGGCTCAACACCATTTCAAACAAATGGCCATCCAGTCTTTTCTTAAAAGTGATAGAGCACCCACCATTTCTGAAGGCAAGCTGTTCCAGTGGTTGATCGGTCTCTGTCTGGAAATTTCTCCTTTGTTGTTGTTGTTAGTTGTCCAACCCATCTCAACCCCATGGACAATGTTCCTACAGGCTTTCTTGTCCTCTACCATCCTCTGGAGTCAATTTAAGCTCACGTTGACTGCTTCAGTGACTCCATCTCGCCACCTCCTTCTCTGCCATCCCCTTCTTCTTTTGCTCTCTCTCTTTCCCAGCACTAGGTTGAAGAGGTCACTCAGGAAGGAAGAGTACTCCACCGGTTTCAGAAACTCAAAGTAGAAGTCCTAGACCGGAAGATAATAGCAGTTAGGGTTGATCTCCTCTAGGACTGACTGCTTGGATCACCTTGCCTTCCAAGGGACTCACAGGAGTCTCCTCCAGCACCCAAGTTCAAAGGCCTCCATTCTTGGGCACTCAGCCTTCCTTATGATCCAACTTTCACAGACATATATTGCATCTTGGAAAACCATGGCCTTGACTCTACGCACTAATTTCTCCTTAGTCCCCAATTTAAGACTGTAACTGAGCCTTAATTGTCATTAAGTGGATCATCATGAGACCTCATCTGATTTTATAACTTTTTAAAGTGGTCATTAAGCAAGAACGATGGTTGTTAGATGCACCCAGCTTCCCTTAAGCACCTCAACTTCTACAAAAGCAGTGGTGAGACCCCCTGAAAACTCCAACCACGGATTCTTTTGTGTCTCCTCAAACTCTCTCCCCCGTCCTGATGATAAAAGGAAGCCAAGATGCTCGGCAACCTTTGCTGACACCTGCAGCACGCCAGGCCTTGAGAAGATACAGGAGGAATTCTTAAAATATATCCTTTCCCAGACCACAATCTGTTCCATATGCTCCAAAACGAATGTGGAGTCGGGCATTCAGCAGCTACTCTGGCAAATGTTTCCTTCCCACACTGGGGAAATGCTTATCAGGGCTCCTCCCCCAGCTTTGCAGCTGGAAAGAATTTAGAGGCAAATCCTACAGGCTGCTTCAGAGGAAGACTCAGCTCAGAGAAGCTGCACATCAAACCCACGACGGCTAGGGAAGGCTAAAAGATGCCAGCCACTGAAACCTAAGCGGTTCTCCTTCCTTCCCTCCAATGTGTATTTATTATGTGCAAGTCCTGGGGCCTTATCTGTAATGAACCACGGGTACGAGTCTGCATCTACTCCAGAGGTGGTATTCAGCCGGTTCAGACCGGTTCTCCAGAACCGGTAGCGGGAATTTTGAGTAGTTTGGAGAACCGGCAAATGCTGCCTCTGACTAGCCATACCCCCCATCTATTCTCCAGGAGGACTCAGGGTCGACTAACCGACCCAGAAGTTTGGTTGTCCTGCACAGGACAACAGAGCTGGAAAGCAGGTTAGTGGGGTGGGAAGGGAATGGGGACTTTGCAGTAACCTTCCCCTGCCATGCCCACCAAACCACACACACAGAACCAGTAGTAAAAAATTTGAATCCCACCACTGGGTTACACTTTTCTTCTGTGGAGAAGAACAAAGAAAGGAAACTAGAAGGGAAGGAGAGAAAAAAAGGTGAAAACAAAGATGGTGAAACAACTAAGCCGTATAGATATCAAAGCCCTGCGTGAAGTTTTACACAAGGGTTTCAGCAACAATTTCTTCGCAATCCCCTAAGTTGGAAAGTCCCATGCCATGCCTTTTTTTTTTTTTTTTGCCAGCACGATCCTATCCAACAGAGGGATAAAAATCGAGATCGCGTGAAGTATTAATACCACTTTACAATGCCTTGATAAGGACAGACCAAAAATATTGCATCCAATTTTGGTTGCCACCATAAAAAAAAAGATATCGAGCCTCTAGAAAGAGTGCAATCAATTGATCAATCAGAATAGAGCTGGAAGGGACCTTGGAGGTCTTCTAGTCTAACCCTCAACTCAAGCAGGGGACCCTTTACCATTTCAGATAAGTGACTGTCCAGTCTCTTCTCAAAAATTTCCAGTGATGGAGCACCCATAATTTCTGCTTGAAAGCCATTCCATTGGTTAATTGTCTTCACTGTTTGGAACTTTCTCCTTAATACGAGGCTGCTTCTCTCCTTGATGAGTTTCCATCCACTGTTTCTTGCCTTGCCTTCTGGTGCTTTGAGAGGTAAGTTGTGGCAGCCCCTCAAACAGTGCAAAGAAGAGGCAGAGCCAATTCAATTCGATTTCAGGAGGAATTAAAAGCCCCTTCAAAGTTTCCCAGCACATTGGCTGCTATTTTAACATCCAAGTCAGGTTTCCCAACGATAGAACTGTCCCCCAAGAGAATGTATTTTAGTATTTTATATTATACCCACAAAAACCTAAGAAAACATATATATACACACATACACACACACACACACACAAACATACAGCAACAACATAATTAGCATACATACATACAAGTATACATATTGTATATTATATATATTTTAAGCTTTCGCAGGTACTACATGTGTGCTGTTTAGCTTCTTCGGGTATTATCCCACTCTTGTGTTGCTGTGTAAAGTTTAGCAAACGTTCAGCAGAATCTCATCTGCCATCATCAGGCTTGATGATGGCCTGATGATGATGCCTGATGATGCAGATGAATTCTGCTGAAAACAGTTGCTACAACTGTAACAGCACTACAATACGTGGTGATAATACCCAAGGAAGCGTGAACCATCATATAAGCACATATATATCATATATATAATATATAATATATAATAATAATATAGTATATACATAATAATAGTAGTAATATATAATATTAAGTTATAATTATATATATATAATAAATATGTTTTTTTTTTACATCAGCCTATATAACAACACATATATATATATACAACACACAAACCCACACACAACACACAGCACACACACGGAGAACAACAGCGACAGCACACACAGCGGGGGCGGAGCGACGGGAGCGGACAGGCCAGGGGGCACAGGCACTATTACAGGTGGAAGCAGCGTCCATCCAGATATGATAACATAAGACGTATATATATATAGTATATATTAGTATATGAGATTATATATAGTATGTAGAAGACGAATGGGGCTGGGTGGAGTAGGCCGCTCTCGGAGCGAGAGATCGTCGAAATAACCTGAGTCAGGCGGTGAGTCCTGACTAATGGGAATTCATGGGTTCTGACAAAATTCATCATCCTCATAATATATATATATCATATATATTACAATATATATATATAGCCTCATATATGCGTACATACCCCTATAAATAAGTAAATAAAAAAGACATAGCGGCATTCAGAACATATTATGGGTATTAAGGAAAGCTGTATGTCATTCCATGTACAAATACTGCAATATTTTTGAGCAGTGTTTTTTTTCAAAAGAAATCATGGAAAATTGGACCAATCCAACCGCAGGATGTGCTGCTGAAAAAACAATTACAGCCTTTGCCTTTCTGAAAAAAATTACTTTCCCTGAAAATAGGATTGGCCTGATTCTTGATACTTGCGGACAGTCTTTCTCCTGGTAATAATTGAAGCTACCTCTATACAGGTAATTCTCAACTTAATGACCACGACTGAGCCCTGAATTTCTTTTTTCTTTTTGAAAAAGTTTTTTTTTATTTTGTATTTACGATAATTCCATCTTTCATTTCAAACCATGTATCGACTGGGTACATATATCCCTCTTTTCTGTGACTGCCCCTCAAGTACTGGAAAATTGATTGATTGATTGATTAATTGATTGATTGATTTCTATAGTTACCCATCTCAGCAAACAAGTCTGGGCAGCTCACAATTCAGAAACACGTATTACTATTAAAATCTTTAAAATACCTTAAAAACCTTTTATAACTATAACTAATAAAAAACCATTAAAATGCTTTTTAAAAAGTATTAAACAAGTTATCATATCACCCCCTAATCCTTCTTTTCGATTGGTGAGCTAGACCTACCTAGCTCCCACAATTATTCATCATGTGATTTACCCTTTATCATTTTTGTAGTTCTTCTCTGCTCACTTTCCAGGGTCTCAGACAGTGATGGTCTTCAAATTTTTTCACTACCAATTCTGTGGGCCTGGCTTGGTGGGTGTGGCTTGGTGGGCCTGGCAAGGGAAGGATACTGCAAAAACTCCATTCCCTCCCCACCCCACTAACCTGCTTTCCAGCTCCGTTCTCCTGTGCAAGGCAACCAAAGGAGACCCAATCAGCTGGAACTTGGGAGGCGAAGAATAGATGGAGGTGGGGCCAGTCAGAGGTGGGATTTGCTGGTTCTCTGCACTACTCAAAATGTCTGCTACTGGTTCTGTAGAACCGGTGCGAACCGGCTGAATCCCACCTCTGATCTAAGAACCTTTTTTGCATTGTGGTGAACAGAACTGTGTGCTATATTCCAAGGGTGGCCTCACGAGTGTGGTAGAACAGAATTACCGAATTGGAAGGGAACTTGGAGGTCTTCTAGTCCAACCCCCTGCTCAAGCAGGAGATCCTACACCAATTCAGACAAACGGTCATCCAATCTTTTTCTTAAAAAAAAATACAGTAGAATTCATTAAGAAATAATTCTATTTTTAAAACCAATTTTATTGATTAAATTATTAAAACATTGGACACAGTGTGATAATCCTGACATTCCTTTTTGTCATACATGTTATAATACATACTTTATATACATTTGTATCATTTGTTTCTATCCATAACTACCCATCTACAAATCCTGCTTTTTATTCTGGGTCCTTCCTTTCTTTTCCCACCATTGATAAAATTTATTTCATATCTTGTAGCATTCTGTCTCATCCTTACAATTTTTAATTCCAGGGTCAATCTATCCATTTCAGCACATAGCAATATCTTCTTTACCACCTCACCTTCATTGGGAATTTCTCTATTTTTCCATTTTTAGACAAAAGTCATTCTTGCTGCCCTGATAATATGTACTATTAGATAAATCTCCTCTTTACTATATCTTTCCGTTTGTAATTCCAAGTAAAAATAATTCTGGTTTATAATCTATTTTCTGTCCGGACAGAAGAAATAATTTTGAAAATGCAGGGGGCGTTTTTACATTCTTTGGAGAACCTGGATAGGTATCATCACAAAATCCATCTAAGAGCAATCCCAATTTTGCTGCTAGACCTGGAGAGAAGAAAAAAAAAATCAAAGTATTTGGGGAAGAGGCATTCCCCAAGGAACGTCTGAAGAGCTGCAGCGGGAACGCACCCGTTGGACTGGCCTCAGCCATGCAATGGCATATCTGCAAAATGAAATGGATTAACAGCTCACTTTCAGTCAGCTTGAATTATGAGCTCAACGATTTGCCGGACATTTTACATGAACCAGAAGATGTGTTATCTGATGAAAATTGCTTAATTTAATATCCCGGCTTGACAAGGCAGTGAACTGTACATCTTTCGGTGAAGATGCCAAGGAGGTTGCTTTTACTTAGCTGGGAAGATTAAGGAACCTGCTCTTTTGTTGTTTCTTACAAACATGCACACACATACACACGACAATGAACATTATCCTACTTGGATTGGGTAAAGGGGCCTGGGAGCAGAGGTGGTATTCAGCCAGTTCGGACCAGTTTTGGAGAACCGGTAGTGAAAATTTTGAGTAGTTTGGAGAACTGGCAAATACCTCCTCTGATTGGCCCCACCCCATCTCTTCTTATCCATAACAAACCATGTGTATGAGTCCGTGTCTACTCCAGAGGTGGTATTCAGCCGGTTTGGACTGGTTCTGTAGAACCGGTAGCGGGAATTTTGAGTAGTTTGGAGAACTAGCTAATCCCGCCTCTGACTGGCCCCGCCCCATCTATTCTCCACCTCCCAAGTCCTAGCTGATTGGCTGAGTCTCCTTTGGTTGCCCTGCACAGGAGAATAGAGCTGGAAAGCAGGTTAGTGGGGTGTGGAGGGAATGGAGATTTTGCAGTATCCTTCCCTGCCATGCCCACCAAGCCATGCCCACAGAAGCAGTAGTAAAAAAATTTGAATCCCTCCACTGCCTGTGAGACCCACTTCCCAAAACAACATCAAGGGATTCCTATCAGTAAGAATGAAGAAACTCTGTTGCCCCAATCGGCCCTCCTTTTTACCCAAATTTGTACAGGTAGTCCTCGACTTACAACTGCCATGTAGCATCACATTTCTTTTTATAAGCGAGACCATGGTTACATGTTGCTTTGCCCCCCTTTTTATGATTTTTTTGGGGGACCACGGTTGTTAAGTGAATCACTGCAATTGTTAAGTTTGACACACGTTTCTTAAGTGGCTTCCCCTTTAAATTTGCTGGTCAGAAAGTCACCAAAGGGGGATCGCACGACCCCAGGATGCTGTGACCATAATAAGTATGAGTTATGGGATCCCCTTTGGTGACCTTCTGACAACCAAAGTCAAACCAGATTCACTTAATAGCCGTGTGACTAATTTAACAACTACAGTGATTCCCTAAACAAATGTGGCAAGAAGAGGGGTAAAATGGAGAAAACACACCGACAGTAACCAGTGTCTCCTTTACCAACATAAATTTTGGCTCAATTATGGCCGTAAATTGAGGACTACCTGTATTGTTGTTGCTTTTTTAAACCTTCCCCAATAAACTGTCACAGGATTAGATTGATCTGGAGGCAAGGAACAAAACACAGTTCTTCCTTAGTGTCATGCCCCTGTCAGAGTCTGAATCTGAGGAGAAAGACAAACAGCTGACAGGGAGCAGGAGTGAGGCTCCATTGGCTGTGGAGGAAACTGGGGAAGGGCAAAGTCTGGCTGGGCAAAGCAGGAGACAGGTAGAACAAGGGAGAGGGAGTTCAGAGGAAGACCCAGGCCCACCTCCTCTT
This sequence comes from Laticauda laticaudata, assembly GCA_004320025.1. Taxonomy (NCBI): domain Eukaryota; kingdom Metazoa; phylum Chordata; class Lepidosauria; order Squamata; family Elapidae; genus Laticauda; species Laticauda laticaudata. The sequence goes on from BHFT01018500.1 coordinate 27,276, forward strand.
CATCATAGGGCATGCAGGGAAGAATTGAGAAGAGACCAACGGGGATTGCATGACTTACAGGGGAGGAAAGGGCTCTGATTCCCTTCATTAGCCACAGCTGGGAATGAGATGCATGCTGAGTGTGGCAACTGCTGGGAACAAACGTGAGTTTATCTTGTGTTGACTTTAGTTATCTGTGTTCCTGGCATCTTCCCAACTGTGTTAAATTACTACCTTCTCCTGTCCTGCCAGACTAATTACCTCATTTTGCCTTGATTGGACTTATAGTTACAGTTTTTGTTGACCACGTTTTGGACTTGGCTGTTCCTGGGAGAGTTTTTTCTCCAACCCAGCAGGTAACCAGGACATTGGGGGCAAAGTTGGAGCTAATAAAGGGACTCCTACTGATTATCTGATTGTGTTGCCTTTGTGCCATACCCATCACACTTAGCTTAGATATCCTGTGTACAGAGGCCAAATTCTCTCATACAGACTTTTGTGATCAATTTAACAGAATTTTTCTTTTTCTTTTCATCTGAAAGCTGTTAGATGGCTTCATTTTTTTAATGGTAATTTCTGTTTGGCTTTAGAGCTTCCAGGCCTGTTTCCTTCCACCCCAACCCCAAAAATACAAAACCCAAGGTGAATTTGTCTTTGGGGTTTGCATTCAATAACTTTTTTAATATATAAAACTTCTGTTCAAGTCCCTGCTTTTTTTCCCCTCCCCCAATATCAAGTTGAATTCATGTCTCTTCTTATTTGGCTCACATATTCTCCCTACGACCGCAAGAGAATGCAACTAGTATTTTAATGTGGTTTTCATCCTGGCTCATGCCTAAGACACCAGTAACTGTATTCCTTTTCTTGATTCACTCCCAGATCCTGGTAGAATATCTCCCCGTCTGTCTTCTCCATCTCTAATGTCTCTCTACGGGCAGAGATAAATTGAAAAGCACAAAGAAAGACTGTCATGATTTATTGGACGCCTGGATCTTATCTTTTTGTTCAGGGTTGCTATGCTTGAGTTAAGCCGAAGTAACCTTGGAAGAGAGGCTGATCCATCCGTTTTTCATATGGAAATCAGATGTAGGGGGTGCCTTGCATTCATCTCCTTTACCTTTCTATTCAGCTAGGTTTGCCCACGCATGTTTAACTTTTTTGAAAAAAAGGGGGTATGTAAGGCACCAACATTTTCTCAGTCTTTGGGGTGTACACAATCTGTTCTTTTTCCTGGCTGTGGTGGATACCTCATCAATCCTTCCAGATCATGCCAGATTGATAAGTTGATGGTAGAATGCAAGGGAGCAAAGATGGCTCTTATTCTTTTTTTAACATTATTAATCTTTTGTGTCTTTTAAAAACAAACAAAGGTTCTACATATCTTCACATTGACAGTTTGTGACATTCATCTCCCATACTTCTATTTTGTGTATTATTTACAAATACTGTATATATAATTTATGTGAATGTAAACATTTCACCTATTTGATGCTTATCATTAATTCTTTCATCATCTGTCTATCTTAGCTCAATCCAATCATATCATTTTCTCCAAAGAGTCCTCTTTCTCTTGTAACACCAGGGTTAATTTGTCCATCTCCACTCAAGTCATTATTTTTTGGATAATCAATTCATCTGGTGGTGTGCTTTTATCTTTCCAACATTGGGCATAGGCAATTCTAGCTGCCGTAATATTATATATTTTATATCTCTCCCATGTTTCTTTCTAAATATCCCCAGCAAAAATAATTCCAGTTTCAATTCTATTTGTTCCTTAGTAGTCGCTTGCAACCATTTTTTAATTTTTAGCCAACATTTTTGAGTCTCCGGGCAAGACCACCACATGTGATACAACGTACCTTGTTTCTTCTTGTACTTCCAACATGCCGGATTCATGTTGGGGTATACCTTCGCCAATCTCATGGGGAGTAGGTACCATCTGTAGAACATCTTATAAATGTTTTCTTTGTATACACCCAATTTTGTTAATTTATAATTTTGACTCCAAATGCCTTCTCATTCTGTCAAATTTATGCTATGTCCAATATTTTGTGCCCAGGCTATCATGCATCCCTTAACCACCTCTTCTTCCAATTCTTCCAATTCCAAAACATCCAGCAAATACTTATAAATTTTTGGAATATTCTTTTTATCTGGGCCTCTTAGAATTTTATCCAGTTGTTGTAAATTTCAAATGTATTCCAAAATCTTTTATATCTTTTTTATACCTATTTTGTAACTGAAGAAATGCCTACCAGTCAATATATATCCCTTGATTTTGGAGGTCCTGCATCGATTTTAAATTTTCTTGAGCATCTAAGACAGGATGGCTCTTATTCTTAGCTGTGGAGAGTTTAGTGGTGTCTAAACTTGAGTATTTCCTTTTAGACATTTCATTGCCCAACTAGGTAACACCATCAGTGCTAGAAGAGAGTTGGGTTTATGGAGAAGAGGGGGAGGAGGAGGAGGAAGATTGTGGAGTCCTTGGTGCTCTCTGAGCTTGGTGGTTTCCTTGCAGACGTTTCATTGCCCAACTAGGTAATATCATCAGTACTAGAAGAGAATTGGGTATGCAGAGAGGAGGAGGAGGACTGTGTGGAATCTTGATACACTTTGAGCTTGATTGTTTCTTTACAGATATTTCATTACCCAGTTACATCGCAACATATCTTCATTGCTTGAATGCTTCTGTTATAATAGCTCCCAGATATCTGATTTGTTTTTTTTAACAGGCAACAGGATTGATTAATTGAAGGGCTCCAGTCAAGAATGAATTCATTGAATCAATTGCTCTTTAAAAGTTAAATGAGGGAAAGCATTCATTAAGCTGGAACCAAGCCAACTTAATGGACAAGTGCAATAATTCTACTCACCCATTAAGACATCCTCACTGGCTGAAGGGTGCTTTGCAATTAACTCATTTAAAAAAAAAAGCTATGTTGGAAAAGCACAGAAATTTGTGCTTTTGCTCTAGCTGTAATATTTGAGCAGTCTACACTGAATAACAGAAAAATGGAGTCGGAAGGGGCTTTGGAGGTCTTCTAGTTCACCCCCCTGCTTAGACAGGAAACACTTTACCATTTCAGACAAATGGTTATCCAATCTCTTCTTAAAAACTTCCAGTGTTGGAGCATCCATAACTTCTGAAGGCAAGTTGTTCCACTGGTTAATTGTTCTGTCAGGAAATGTCTTTTTTTTAACAGAGGAAGACAAAAGTAACAGAACAAATATTTACAGATCTGATTTTCAGTAAATTTGCAGGTTTAGTTTTTTAAATTTGATTTTGGGATGCATGCATGAAAGTTAATTCTGCAATATCCTAAATAAAATAAAACATTAACTGCCCTTGAAACAGCCTGCTGCTTTGAAGATGCTTAATTAAAAAAAAAATAGAGACAGAGAGATTGCCAAAAGTCATGATTGCCAACAATCATTGTCCCCAGTATTGAAAAAAAATCTTCGGATGATATTAATGCTGAGAGAGCAGTCAGCTATTCACATTCACTCGCCCTTGTGAGGTTGTCCTCCTCCAAAAATGAACGCATCGCTTCTTGCAGTTCACAGGAAGATAATTATTAATACCAAATTATGTGATGTGATTGGATGTAGCATCCCAGTCACCCAGCTTGGTTGGGATCAATGGCGTGATTGAAGAGGAAAATAACTGATGGAGAAAGCAGTAGATTGTCATCAACTTAAAATCATTGCTTAGTGACTGATCGAAGTTATATGGACCTACTTGGGGGTTGCATATTTGAAGGTCCAGTGGTTCAATGTCCTCCCCACAGTTATGTGACCAGCATTTATGGCTGTTGGCAGCATCTTTTGTTCACATGATCCCGTTTTAGGATGATTTTGCTGAAAACTGCCATTTACGTCCAGTTGAGCACCATAGCTTTATTATAACCTCTGCATCCGCTTAACAACTGCCACAAAAAGAGTCAGGAAATCAGGTCACTTGGCTCATGGATGAACTTTAAGGCTTTTACGAATTACGAATTAACAACTCTGATGGGAAGGCTCTCATACAATCATAAGTCGAGGACTCCATGAATATAAAGGAGTAGAGTTAAAACAGGGCCAGGAGGAACTCAAACACACATTAGGAAGGAATGCAATTAAAGCGATGTTTTCTATTGCAGTTTTTTTTTAATTAAGTGGTCAGTTGGGAGGCACCCCTTGATGTTTATGGACAGGCTTGCCCAATTCAGCCTAGGAAATCTTTCTACGTGTCCTATTAAAATTAATGACTATTGAAAGATGTGAAGCTTTGATTATACTTGATGTGTGTTGATATCAAGGGAAAAAAAACAGAACAGTATTGGAAGGGACCTTGGAGGTCTTCTAGTCCAACCCCTTGCTAAGACAGGAAACCCTACACCATTTCAGACAAATGATTATCCAATCTCTTCTTAAAAACCTTTAGTGTTGGAACATTTGCAACTTCTGGAGGCAACTTGTTCCATGGATTAATTGTTCTGTCAGGAAATTTCTCCTTAGTTATAGGTTGCTTCTCTTAGACAAGTACATACATCTGTATATGTACTTAATTTGGATAAGTATATATTTTATGCCGATTTGTATACACATCTGTATGTGTCTCTGTGTGTTGGCACACACAACCTTGAGATCGAAATATATCCTCCAGATCAATGTTTTTCAACCTTGGCAACTTTGACATGTGTAGAGCACACATCTTAAAACCACCAAAGTTGAAAAGCATTGCTTTAGTCTAGTTCCCCTTTTTAAAAATGAAATTCCCATTCTAATGGGAATTTAATTCTAATTCTAAGAATTCTGATTCCTCTTAAAAGCCTCCATCACTGGAAGCTTTTAAGAAGAGACTGGAGAGATATTTGTCAGAAATAGTATAGAGTTCCTGCGTGAGCAAGGGGGCTGAACTAGATGACCTCCAAAGTCCCTTTCAAGTCTGTTATTCTTATGGCAATTAAGTTTTAAAATGAGAGACAAGTGTGGTGTTTTCTACTGCAGTTAGATAAAAACATAAAGGGCTGAATTGGAAATCCATATTTCAAAAAAGGGAACTGACAGCCTGGTTGAGCAGTGTCCAAAGAAATCTAATAATATTAAAATAGCTCTCCATTCAAAATAGCTCTTAGCTCTTGAATCATAGTTTGGCTGTGAACTTTAGCTATGCAAGTTCCAGAAATAAACTAGGAAGGGGAAAAAAAAATTCCCTTCAGACATCTGCTGGAAGGTAGAAACCTTTTTAGATATTCTGATATCTACACATTCAAGTTGTCTTGTGAAGGAGCTTCTTTCCCCAAAGCCAAGGAAGCTTTGGGGAGCATGTGAACCCAGGACGCTGGAAACGCATCATAAATGGGTTGAAAAAAAGACATTGAGACTCTAGAAATAGTGCAGAGAAAAGCAACGAAGATGATTAGGGGACTGGAGGAAAGAACACATGAAGAATGGATGCTGGAACTGGGTATGTCTGGTTAATGAAAAGAAGGACCAGGGGAGACATGATAGCAGTCTTCCAATATCTGAGGGGCTGACCCCAAGAAGAGGGAGTCAAGCTATTCTCCAAAGCACCTGAAGGCAGGACAAGAAGCAACGGTGGAAACTGAACCAGGGAGAGAAGCAATCTCGAACTAAGGAGAAATTTCCTGACAGTCAGAACAATTAACCAGTGGAAAAAATACAGCTGGGAAAATTTAAGTTGCTTGTGTATTTAAGGAATATTTTGTTCTCATATTTTTCAATATTTGTCATTGAATAAAAAGAGAGGGGAATCTAGAAAAAAAGACTAAGAATCTTTTATTAACCTTTAATTAACCTTTTCAACTAAACGAAAAATTGGCCATGTTAAGATGACTTCAACTCCCAGAATTCCATTATATTTCTGGATGGGGAATTCTGGGAGTTGAAGTCCACCCAACTTAACGTGGCCAACTGTGAGAATCACAGATTTAAACTAAAAGGACCTGTAATGAAAATAAAGAGAAAAGTTTTATCTCACAACTCATTTCAGCTCCAGCTTTTAAAATTCCTGTAAAAAGAGAGAGAGGTGTCCAATTGAGAGGCCGGAAAGGATACAGAGAAAGAAATGGATATGGAGAGGGCTATATATTATCATTTATTACAGAACATTGTCAACCTCAAAACCAAAAACGAAAGGGGAAGGATCAGGAGAAGAAAATTCCACATAGTCTTATTCTTCCCACCTCACCCCCGTTGAAAGGAGATCAAGAAGAGCCATGAAGCTCTTGACATCTGACTTGGGAACAAAAATCAAACAAAACCATCGAAAGGGATAGGTTGGTACCAATGCAAAAACCAGGTGGCCGAGTGAGGAGATCCCAGGAAAGGGCAAAGATGTGCTGTGATGGTCAGTGGCTTGCAGGCACCAAAGTAGAGGTGATAACTACCCCCACGGTCTCACCAGAAAAGAGGGCCTGGTCCATCTCTAGAGTGCTTATCTGTGAACGTTCAGTCCAGCTCGTCCCTTCCCTTGTTAGCTGCTCTCACTCCATTCTGCAGTCATGCCCACCCCGTGAACAGAATGGTACTGATGTGGGGAAAGTGTTCTAGGCATCCCATGGGCATAGAGGAACTCGGTTGGCTGTAAGTTTCCAGGAGGAGACTGGATGCTGGTTTGTTGCCGGACGAGGGGCTGGTGAGGAACGGAGGTCTGATGCTGGAACATGGCATGGGTGTCCCCAAGTTGGGGCGAAGGATGACCGGCTACGGTGGCAAGGCGGGGCATCAGGGAGCCCGAGGTGAAGTGAGCTGAAAAATGTTGGTAAGGCAACCTGTCGATGGGTTGCATGGGAGTTACTGTGCAGCTGCTATAGGAGGACATGGTAGACCAGGTGTTGCAGCTGAGGTCTTCTAAGCTGGGAACCACTTCCGGCACTGGGGCTGCACTGGCATACATGCAGGCTTGGCGTTGACCGGACTCAGTCCTGTAGGCGCTGTTAAGTCCTTGCTGCTGGGGATAGTTGGAGCGATGGTAGAAGGCCTCTTCTTCTGCTGGAGATGTTTCCATGTAGGGCTTCTTGTAAGGGAGATCAGCGGTGGGACATTCATCATCTGAGAAGACACAAAGAAGAAGCCTTCAAGAGAAACACATTTGGCACTGAGATTTCACGGCCAGAAGGAAGAGAGGAGAAGGAGGCAGGAAGGAGGGAATTAGAAGAACAAGGAAGAGAAGAAGACAACACAGGAAGGAGAAGAGGAGGAGGAGGAGGAGGAGGAGGAGGAAGAGAGGAGGGAGGGAGGAATGAGAAGAAAAAGAGAAAGAGGAGGCAGGAAGGAAAGAAGGAGGAGAAGATGAAGTGGAAGTGGCAGGGAGGAATGAATTAGAAGAACAAGGAAAAGAAGAAGACAACACAGGAATGAGAAAAAGGAGAAGGAAGAGAGGCAGGGAGGAAAGAATGAGAAGTAAAAGAGAAAGAGAAAGAAGAGGCAAAAAGGAGAGAAGGAGGAGAAAATGAAGTGGAAGTGGCAGGGAGGAAGGAATTAGAAGAACAAGGAAGAGAAGAAAATACAAGAAGGAGAAAAAGGAGAAGGAAGAGAGACAGGGAGGAAGGAATGAGAAGTAGAAGAAAAACAGAAAGAGGAGGCAGGAAGGAGAGAAGGAGGAGAAGGAGAAGTGGCAGAGAGGAAGGAATTAGATAGAAGAACAAGGAAGAGAAGAAGAGGACACAGGAAGGAGAAAAAAGAGGAGGAGAAGGAAGAGAGGCAAGACTCTGGTCCAATCTCTCTGTCTCAGCCCTCTATCTCATCTCAAGAGGCAGATGGGTCCAGTGGAGAAGGTGTGGAACTAGGTGTAAAGAGGATTCTTCAGCTACAAGAACTGTCTGGAGGACTTTGGACCAGTCCTTCTCTATCCATGTGACCCATCTAACAGGGTTGCAAGGAAACATAGGATGCAGTTCTATGCATGTTGCCTTCACCCTTGAACACAATTCTTAACAGATAAATCAAACCCAGAAGTATGTTTTCGCCTGAGTTGCCCACTCTGGAGAACATGTGGTCCTTGCTACACCCCTTCCAAACCAGATATGGGGAGAAAAGCTGCCCACTCCTGAACTGGACTCAACCAGTTCAATTTTCTCTCTTCCTTCCCCCTCTTTTCCTCTCTTCTTCTCCTTCCCCTTCTTTTTCTCCTTTCCTCCTCTCCACCTTCTCCTTCTCCTATTTCTCCCTTCTTGTCCTTTTCCTTTTTCTCCTCTTCCTTATCTTCTCCTTTCTCCATAACTTTCTCCTCTCATCTTCCTCTGCTCCTTGTCTCCTTTCTGCCTCCTTTTTCTCTCCTGCCTTTTCCTTCTCCCTCTCCAAAAATTGTTTTTATTTAAAACTGAATGCCCTCAGACTGAGCCATGCCCTGTAGAGATGCCATTCTGGAGGATGATGATGATAATAACAATAATAATAATAATCTGTGCAAATTGGCGTTCAAGCCGACCTTGCATTTGCGGGAATATACTAGGAGGAGGAGGAAGAAGAAGAAGAAGAAGAAGAAGAAGAAGAAGAAGAAGAAGAAGAAGAAGAAGAAGAAGAAGAAGAAGAAGAGACAGCCAAAAGAAGCATGTAGAACTTCCCAACCATGAAAAAACCTGGCAGCTTTGATAAATGAGACATGTCTTGCCCATCAAACCTGAGTCATTGGGGAGATAGCAGGGAGACAGAGCCCTCTGTTGTTGTCTCCTGGGATGGGACATGATCTATGCAGCTAAGTGTTGGTGGGGGGGAAGTGCACCATGGGCAAGATAGCCCTCTTGCATATTACAATGCAAGGAAATGAGATAAAGTGAGCGAGGGGAGACGGCAGGAAACCACCCACCAAGAGGGAATCCCTAAACTGGAAGGAAAGTTCTCTCTCTCTCTCTCTTTTTGTACCTCTTTATCACTCTTCCATGGCTGGAGACAAATGATGGATGGTTTTCACAGTTGACAAGGTGGCTCCAACCAGAGGCCACTGCTGCTGCCCCTTCCCCAACTTTCTGTAGTTGCTTCTCTGGGGAAGAGAATCAGCTCGCTTTCAAACTATAGGAAGAGGGAGCTTTAGGATGAACACTAAATTAACATTAACAGTATCGCCAAAAAGGCATTAAGAGTTATTAACCTGATTTTGGGAAGCTTCTTCTCTGGAAACGTTGCATTGTTAACCAAGGGCATACAAAACCTTTGCCAGACCAATTCTCAAATATAGCTCATCTGCCTAGAACCCGCACTGTATATCAGAAATTAACACAGTGGAGTAGGTTTAGAGGTATTTCCTGAGTATGCCACTCCTCTACTTACAATAGAATTCCCTAAACCTCCAGGCTTGAAATTGTGGCCTTGGGCAATCTGGAACTGCACTGCCTGTGGTCCAACAACTTCTTCAGCCCTCAATCACAATAATACATGGGCAAACAACCGATACAAACTCAAGGTAAACTTCTCCAAACTCGATTGCAGAAAATACGACTTCAGCCATAGAGTGGTCAATGCCTGGAACGCCCCACCTGACTCCGTGGTTACAGCCTCGAACCCCTCCCAGCTTCAGCCTCCAACTGTCTACCATGGACCTCACCCCGTTCCTAAGAGGTCCTGAAAGGGGGCGTGCATAAGTGCACCAGTGTGCCTACTGTCCCTGTCTCACTGTCCCCATTTATCTGTATTTACTCCCTTTGTTCTTGTTTATGTTCATACTTACACTTGTTATCTTGTATATGTTTCACAAATCAATAAATATAAAATATAAATATAAATCTGTATATGTCAAATATAAAGATAAATCATTCATCATCAAGGAATCAATTTATTTAGCCAATAAACATGTCCAGGAAAAGCTCATTCATGACTTAGAAACAAATATGTTTCATTAATGAGATGTCTTTTCTCATAAGTGGCACAGTAGCCTAGTGGTGAAGATGCTCATCTCCCACTTTGGAAGGTTGAGAGTTCGATACTAGGTAGCAACTGATATTTCTCTCCCAGGGCTCTGTGAACTTCTACTGTGAACTTTGCATAGGCATCAGGAAGGGCAGTTCAGCTTTGCAAGGGAACCCCACCCTGACCCCAAATCAAGGGATTATTGGGTTGTAAAAAGAATAAAACAAGGTTAAAATTAAATAATTTTTAAAAATATTAATTTAACAAAAAATTAATTAAAAAGAATAAGTGGTGGATTGGGAATCAACACTATGTTCATTTACCTGCTTATCCAATTAAGAAATCTTTTTATGCGTCCTATTGAATCATGCAAGATTTGAAGCTTTTTTAAAAAAATATTATGCTTGCAAGCACATGTGAATGTACACATGCATTAAACATACATGCCCACACACTTATGAATGCAAAGAGGCAATCTGTGTATACACGGATGCATGTGTGTGAGTGCTGGCCCATAAACCCTTATATGTCGTTTGTATCCTACAATTTTTATTGACTATATATATGATTTGATTGCTTATTGTACCCTATGACTATCATTAAGTGTTGTACCTTATGATTCTTGATGAATGTACCTTTTCTTTTATATATACTGAGAGTATTTGCACCAAGACAAATTCCTTGTGTGTCCAATCACATTTGGCCAATGATGAATTCTATTCTATTCTATCTCCTTGAAATGATGATCAGGAACATTTGACTTTTAGGTTATTTTTCAACACAGAAAATTTCCCAATTATTGTCCATGAAGATTTTCAGTCATCCAGATTTAAAAGCTGAAGCAGGGATCGCTATAAAAAACAGGGTGGTTTTTTTATTATTAAAAAAATGATTTCAAAATGATAGTTTACCAAACGCTAGTTTTTTCCCATGTGCCTCCATTCCAAATTGGCTCAGCCAGCCAGTTAAAAGCTCTGAAAAGCCTGGTTAATCTCTGGGAATAGCTATAAATTTCAGCCCTCCAAAATAACCTGCCATTAGCTATTTAAGTATTGGAATTAATCCCAGGTCCTTTCTTAAGGCCGCCCAACCAGATAAGTTATCTGTAACCCAGGCACCAGTTATCTTCCTGGATGTAGATTCAACTTCTGTAGAATTTGCGGGGGTCATCTCTCTGTATTTTATCTATGCTGCTGTTGGTAATATGGGCTGAAACGCTTGGAAGGGCAGTGAAGACAACTCTGCTAAATGGGAAACAGAACTGAGAGAGAAAAGACAGTGAAGAAACATAGGAGGACTCAAACCGGAGAAGACCTGAAGCTTCAGCTTTTGGAGTGGGAAGGATGGAAAAAAATTGCACTGGTTCACTTCTCTCTACTCCAGCCAAAGCATCGTAGGAGACACTTGGATAGCATGAGAGTCAATAACAGAACTGGAAGGGGCCTTGGAAGTCTTCTAGTCCAACCCCCGTGCTCAAGCAGGATGTCAGGATTCCAGCAGTTACCCGAATTAAATCATGAGTCTCAAGCCAAACTCTCAAAACTTCAAAGGATTTATTGGAAGTCAACATGTCGACATGACCTGGATGTATCCGACTCTGAGACACGTAATTCACTGTCACCCTTGACCCTGCTTTTCCCCCCACCCCTCTGGGTGTATCATAATTCATATTCTCCAATGGGATACATCCATAGCCAAGAGTCATCAATCATGTTATCCAATTAGATTCTTTTAAATTCCCGTCCTTCTTTCTGTTGGCAACTATAAAACGTGTATAGAAAATGTTTTATGAGTTGACACAGGAGAGCCTATACCTGTGATGACAAACCTATCGCACATGTACCACAGGTGGCATGCAGAACCATTTGTACCAGCACGTGAGCTGCAGGCAAACTTACCTCACTGCGCATGCGTGTGCCTTACAGCTGTTTTTCAGTGGGTTTGAGGCCTTTTTCGGCCTCCCAGAGGCTTGAGGAAGGCTTCTGCAGGCTTTGCAGGCCAAAAATAAGCCCTGTTTCATCACTTCCTGTTTTTCCGACAATACCAGAAGTGATGAAACGGGACTTGTTTTCAGCCTGAAAAGCCTGCAGAAGCCTTCCTCAAGTCTCTGGGAGGCTGAAAAAGGCCTCAATCTGGCCGAAAATCAGCTGTGAGGCACAGTGCAGGTCAGGGGGTGGCGGAGGGTGGGGGTGGGGATTGCACGCACATGCGTAGGGGGTGTGGGTGGCACACATTGCCTTCTGGGTGCTGGCACATGAGCGCGAGCGTCCAAGCACGCGCACAATTTTTGGCACAGGAGCCCAAAATGGTTAGCCACCACTAGCCTATACCATTTCAGACAAATGGTTCTCTAATCTCTTCTTAAAAACCTCCAGTGATGGAGCACCCACAATTTCTAAAGGGGAACCATTCCATTGTTCTCAGGAAATTCCTCCTTGGTTCTAGGTTGCTTCTCCCCTTGATTGGTTTCCATCTATCGTTTCTTGTCCTGCCTTCTGCTACTTTGGAGAATAGGTTGACCCCCCTCTTCAAATGTTGAAAGACTGCTACCACGTCCCCCTTACTCCTCCTTTTCATGAAGGCCAGACATAGCTAGTTGCTGTTCCCGTCCCCACTCTAAAACTCCCAACTCACCTGGTCTCTTGGTGCAGTGGTAAACCTGCCCATGATCCTGAGGTACAGGATAGGGGTTTGCAGGTGGCAATAAGTCCTGGGAAGTGCTAGAGACACCATTCTCACACGGAAACTGGGATCCAAGGTTAGAAGAAGCTGAGAGAGACCTGCCTTCACTGCTGAAGGGACTGTGGTTAGAAGTCACTTTTTGCCTGATTGTGCTTCTTGGAACAACCGGATACTCCTTGCTGAAATCAAAGGCAAAACAAAAAACAAAAACAATTAATGCCATGGCAACTTTGCCTGCTATATAAGCAATTCTCCATTTCAAGCCGGTATCCCTGTAGGGATTGGGGGAACCAAAAAAGTGAACGGTTCATTTTCAAGGCCAACATCATCTCTTAATCCATATGCCCAGCATACAACAAGAGCAGCAGTGGGATTCAGCCAATTCGTACTGGTTCGAGAGAGCCAGTTGTTAACTTTCTGAGCAGTTTTGAGAACTGGATGTTGGAAGAAATAATTAGGGAGGAGAAGTGGTTGTTAAATTATTTGAATCCCACCGATGCCCCCTCCCCTCTGATTTCTCATTTCCATGTGGGAATTAACGCTACTTTTAATCTGCAGATAATTTCCATTCCCCCAAGTCACAGGCAGCTCCATATACTTTCTTGGGGGACCCTCAAAATTCTCTGGGGGTGATGAAATGCCGGGGGAGGGGGGAACCAGTCATCTTTCTTTGGGTCTTTGGAAACAGTTTATCCCTTTTGAAGTCTGTCCTTCTTTTCCAGGTAGGGAGGGATTCAGTGGTGTGATTCAGCCAGTTCACACTGGTTTGTGAGAACCAGTTGTTAACTTTCTGAGCAGTTTGGCAAACTGGTTGTTGGAAGAAATCTTTAGGGCAGAGAACTGGTGGTTAAATTATTTGAATTCCACCACTGAACAAGACTGACAACTTGCAACAATAAGAGGATGGAATAAGGAGGGCTGGCAGTTCTCTACTCACAACAATTCATTTTGCAACCATTCAAAGTTATAAGAGCATTGAAAAAAAGTGGACTCATGGTGGTTTTTCACACTTACGACTGTTGCAGCCTCCCCATGGTCATGTGATCCAAATTCAGGGGCTTGGCAACTGACTCATAGTTATGACAGTGGTCCTAGGGGCCACGTGATCCCATTTTGCGATCTTCTGACGAGCAAAGTCAATGGGAGAAGCCCATTTCACTTAACGACTGGGTTACTAACTTACCAACTGCAGTGATTCACAACAACTGAAAGGTCAGCACACGGGGCAAAACTTATTTAACAACCAGCAATGGAAATTTTAATTTCCTTTGTGGTCACAACTCAAGGACTACTTATAATATTGAAAGGTCACTAAACCAATGATTATAAACCAGGCATTGCCAGCCTAACCAGGAGAGCAAAGCATTGTGCAAAAGAAGAGGGGACAAGAGTTGGACATGCAGCTATAGATAGTCCTCGGGTTAGGACCACAATTGAGACCAACATTTCTGTCATTAAGTGAGACATGTATGAAGTGAGTTTTGCCCCATTTTCTGGACCTTTCTTGCTGCAGTTGTGAAGTGAATCCCCTGAAGTAGTTAAGTGAGTCACATGGTCGTTAAGTGAATCTGGCTTCCCCATTGACTCAGCTCATCAGAAGGTTGCAAAAGGGGATCATGTGACATGCAAAGGTCATAAGTCCATGCCCATTGCTAAGCCTCCGAATTCTGATCATGTGACCTTAGGGATATTGCAATGGTCATTAAGTGTGAAAAGCAATCCTAACTTGCTTATTTCAGTGCCGTTGTAACTTCAAACGGTCACTAAATGGTGGTACGTCGAGGACAGCCTCTATAGGAAAATATGGTACTTGGCCAAGGAACCTGTTTGCCACAACTCTGCACTCAGTTTGTGTTCTGACCAGGGCTTCCCGAGACCGTAATTAAGCACACACTTATTTAAAACAATTCTTGTTTTATTTCAACACTGGGAATTATTTTCATTCCCAGCTGGTAATGAGTCCCAAACAGTCCCTTGAGATAAGTACCCACCTTTCTCTCCTTTGAATGGCTGCCAACAACTAACGTGCCAAATGACCTATAAAAAGCCAAACGAAGTACAAAGTCCACACAGAGCTTCAGGGTTTAAAAAAGTGAACGACTTTGCTTTCTGCTCAGGTTTCTCTACTTTTGCACGTCCTTTATACCTTATGGGAGGTGCAATCACCTTACTTCCGAGTTGCCCCTTTTGTCTCAGCTGCTTTTGCCTTCTGGCAGCTATGTGCACACGCACACTGGGAACAGGCTCCCCTTGTTCCTCTGCCTTGCTGCTGCCAGATTCTGGAGGCTTTGGAGGCAGCACCCTACTCCCAGATGGTCCTGGCCTCTTCTCTGCATCAGACACAGGACCCTCATCCAAGTCCTTCCCAGACTCCTGGACTGGTCCCTGTTCTTCCCCACTCTCCAATTCCGCTGCCGTCTGCACTGACTGCCGGCAAACCACAACAGTTTGCCCAAGGAAGAATCTGTCATACGGTGTCCAGCTGTCTTCCCCCAATAGCTATCATTTCACTGGCCGTTCTCTTCCCCCAAAAGAGAAATGCCTTGAAACCTATAAAATGTATATACAAGGAGAGCTGGAGCATTTAGCCCAATTAGAAACATGTGGTTGTTTCTGTCTGGAACGCAATCTCTTTCCCACCCTGGACCACTGCCTTTTTGTAAAACCTCATCTTCTTCTCCCCAGCTCCATTAGGGCCAAGGATGAGCTGGAATCAGCATCAACCACCTGTTCATAATTTCCCACACCCCCTCCACCCAACGAAAAGAAACTTTCAGGAAAGGCCCAAAGCTTGTTTCTGACATGACTCCTGCTTTGTTTCCAGGATGGAAGAGAGGATGGGGCCACAAAAAGGACAGTGGGTTTAATTTAAGTGGAAATGTTTTGCATCGCATCGTTACCGCCGCATGTACCGAATTACCTTCCCTTGCATTAAACCCCATTCAGTTTTCGGGATGATCTCGATGTAAAACCTGCCCTTATCAGACTCCCAACCATGGCTGAGAATCCACTGTGTTTCCCATCTGCCAGATGTCAAGTGAACATCTGGAGCAGGGCTCTTCAAACTTGACAGCTTTTAAGCAGAGGTGGTATTCAGCCGGTTCTGACCAGTTCTGGAGAACCGGTAGGGGAAATTTTGAGTAGTTCGGAGAACCGGCCAATACCACCTCTGGCTGGCCCTGCCCCCATCTCTTCTCTGCCTCCCATTGAGTCCCAGCTGATTGGGACTCAGCTGGGACTCAATTCTTGGTTGCCCTGCAAAGGAGAATGGAGCTGGAAAGCAGGTTAGTGAGTTGAGGAGGGAATGGAGATTTTGCTAAAACCTTCCCGCAGGAGAAGGGAGGGAATGGAGATTTTTCAGTATCCTTCCCCTGGAATGGGGTGGGATGGAGATTTTATAGTATCCTTCACCTACCACACCCACCAAGCCACACCTACCAAACCATGCTGACAGAACCAGTAGTAAAAAAAATTGAATCCCACCACTGCTTTTAAGACTTGTGGACTTCAACTCCCAGAATTCCTCCTCCAGTCATGTTAGCTCAGGAATTCTGGGAGTTGAAGTCCACAAGTCTTAAACTTGGCCGAGTTTGAAGCCCCTTGATCTGGAGAGACCCAAAGGTGATTTTTCAAAAGGCGGCTGGACTTCATTGGCGTTTTCCCTGAAAACGTTTCTTTTTTCATCCAAGAAGCTTCGAACTTGAGAAGCTGAAACATTGTCAGAAAAAAAAAAAACAAAGAAGTCCAGTCATATTTGGAAAAGCACCTTTGGGTTTCTCCAGATGTTCACTTGACATCTGGCAGATGGGAAACACTCTGGAAAGGTTGAGAGTTCTGGGATCTGGAGTCCACATACCTTCAAGTTGAGAAATACGATGCTGAATAATAACTTACCTTTGCACCCGAGACATCCGGTGTAATTCCATATCGTCGCTGCCTCTGAATCCTTTTGCGAAGGGGTTGTTTTCAATCTTGAGTTGGGTAATCTGAAATGAAGAATCAGAAAGAAGGGGGGGAAATCAGTGCTTGTTTGGACAGCAGCTGCCCATCAATCATCTACAAGGAATTTGCGACAAGGAAGAAGGGGTCAACCTCTTCTCCAAAGCAGCAGAAGGGAGGACAAGAAGCAATAGATGGAAACTAATCAAGGACAGAAGCAACCTGGAACTAAGGAGAAATTTTCTGACTGTGAGAACAGTTAACCAGTGGAACAACTTGCCTCCAGGAGTTGTGGGTTCTCCATCACTGGAGGCTTTTAAGAAGAGATTGGACAGCCATTTGTCTGAAATGGTAAGCAGGGGGCTGCACTAGAAGACCTCCAAGGTCCCTTCCAACTCTGTTATTCTGTTAGCCCGACCAATGTAAAACCATTTTTCCTTTAAGAATTAAACTACCTTCACTCTTCAGCTCCCCTTATCAAAAGGAAATTCATCCCATCAACCTGTGGGTCTTGTAATAAAAGCATGTGTTTTGCATGATGACACTTCTCATAACTTATCCTCAACTTCAGATATTTGGAGAGAAAGATCTCCGAGACACAAGACCATCACATAGCACCCTAGGCCACCACCTCTCTACCTGTGGAAGGCCCACCCATGAGAATTTCCCCACCATCATTTTCTTCTCTGAAAGAAAGTTGGAAAGCCACAGGCTGGGTGGCTTTTGTGTTCTCATTAGTTCCTATGTTGACTTGTCAAGCCCTTTTTGCTTCTTGAGAATGTGTGATAGGAAATCAAGGGAAGGGAAGGGAAGGGAAGGGAAGAGAGGAGAGAAGAGAAGGGAAGGGAAGAGAAGAGGGAAGAGAAGAGAAGAGAAGAGAAGAGAAGAGAAGAGAAGAGAAGAGAAGAGAAGAGAAGAGAAGAGAAGAGAAGAGAAGAGAAGAGAAGAGAAGAGAAGAGAAGAGAAGACTTTCTGTGGCCAAGCGTGATTTTGGAATTTGTCTTCAGTGCAGAAGCTCTCTGTGTACATGCAAAGCAACAGTCTTACATATTATAAGTGTGTAATTTATGTGACCTAATATAAATATGTAAGAC
Organism: Laticauda laticaudata; assembly: GCA_004320025.1. Lineage (NCBI taxonomy): Eukaryota > Metazoa > Chordata > Lepidosauria > Squamata > Elapidae > Laticauda > Laticauda laticaudata. The sequence continues at coordinate 44,822 of BHFT01018500.1, forward strand.
AAGCACTTATATTATACTTATCCAGAATGGTATCAGGTCTCCTGCTTGAGTGGGAAGACCTCTAAGTTCCCTTCCGACTCTGTTATTCTATTATTCTTAAATCAGATTTTAATACTCCCAACATTTTCCACTGACTTCTTTTGTGGCTTTTTTCTTCTTTTCAAGGAGCAAAAAACAGCTAGGCGGTATCTTTTGACAAACACACTTCATATTTTAGGAACAGACTGTCTGGGAATTTGAGATATTTCCCCACTGATTTGTAGAACGTTGATTTTCCTGCTGTAGGTTGCTAGTTCTTCCATGCTAAGAAGATGTAACTCAAATCGTTTGTATTCTAGATTTAAAAACATAAATGCCTTCTTCCTTTTACAAGGTCAAGGCTACGCAAATGAAAATTGCCCCTCCATACTTTCTTCTTGTAATTCCTGAAGATGATGTGGTTGAGATGCGAGAATACCTTTTCTGTCTAAACATTTTATTAAAAGACAGCTCTGAAAAGCTCCATTGGGATAAATCATGGTTTGTCAACCCAAGCCACCATGTTCATAGTTTTCAAAAGAAAGAAAGAAGGAAGGATGGAAGGAAGGAAGGAGAGAGGGAAGAGAAAAGGAAGGAAGGAAGGAAGGAGAGAGGGGAGAAAAGGAAGGAAGGAAGGAGAGAGGGAAAAGAGAAAGGAAGAAAGGAAGGAAGGAAGGAAGACGATAGAAGGAAGGGTCTCCCATGCACCCTTGGCATTGTACACCATCGTTACCCCCTGATGGCAAAGCTTTTTCCAAAATCGACCCCTTTACCTTGTGATTCTGATAGGAGGTCACCGCAATGAAGGCCGTCTCTGGGAAGATGTGTGTGCAAAAGGCTGTGTTTTTGGAGCCAAACCCGTTGTTTTCGTCTGCTTTGACAATATGCAGCCTGGGCTGGTATTTGTGCATGGAGTTGAGGATAATCTGCAAAGGAAAGGTAAAAGTAGGGCAGCCTCAATCGGTTGGGGTGAGGAGAGGGTCACAGGCTCTTCCCACAAAGGTCTCCATCAAAGAGGCTTCTGCATGCCTCCGTTTCAGAGTTCTACCTATGAAGGAAAGATCTGCCCATGATACATTGTCTTTCCTTTACAAAGGAAAGGTACATCATGATAAATTATGATTTGTTCTCCAAAGTACAAGGAACCTATTTCATTCAACACTAAGCTATAAGCTATGGTTTGTAAAGTTCTGGGGTTGGGATTGTTATCTTGAGCAATGTAAGGGTGTGTCAGTGGGGATCATGTGTAATGTAGTCCAACACAGAGAGGAGGGAGGGGGAGAAGAGGGAGAAGGGGAGGAAAAAAGGAGAGGGAGAGAGGAGAAGGAAAAGGAGAGGGAGAGGGGGAGAGGGAGGAGAGAGGGAGCAGAGGGAGAAGGGGAAGGAGGGAGAGGAAAGAGAGGGAGAAAGAGGGAGAAGGAGAGGAAAAAGGAGAGGGAGAAGACAAGAAAAAGGAGAAAGAGGAGGGGAGAGGGAAAGGGAGAGAAGAAGAGACAGAGGAGAAAGAGAAAGAGAGGAAATAGGAGGGGAGAGGAGGAGGAAAAGGAGAGGAGGAAGGAGAAGGAGAGGAAAAAGGAGAGGGAGAGGAGGGACGAAGGATTTTCTGTATCACGCGGTCTATTTATGGAGGACATTCTTATCCTAGCAAACATCTCCATCATCCCCGAAAGAAGAACAGACAGAGAGACTTCAGCGCAGACACACACCACCTTTGCTGTGACACTGCTTATTGGCAGCATGTGTGTGTCCCAATTCCCTCTCCTGTTGCCTATTATGCGCACTCCATTTGGACCGGCTTTAAAGAGCCACAAACATCATTGCGCCGGGGGGGGGGGGGGGNNNGGGGGGGGGGGGGGGGGGAGGCCTCTTCCCACCTGCAGCTCCTTCCCAGCCTTCCAAGCCTGTGGTCGAATGTTATTCTTTGGAACAAGCCCGAAAAGGAAAACAAGCAGAAGGAAAACCAAACGAAAACATTCTCGCAGGCAGACCTCCGTTTCCACAAGCTGCTTCCAATGCTAGGAACGGGGTTTCGCCTGCCGCCATCAAGGCCCGGCTGCCCCATCTAGGTCAAACAGTTGAGGAATATTGTTTTTCCTGGCTGGGAAGTTGCTCCAGGGACCACCAGGTGCCAACAATGGCATCTGGAAGCCAGGAGGAAAGCCTTTTTAAGCCCAGGAGAAGCTTCTCGGAGAAGGAGTAAGCATCGGGAGAGCCAAGAGAACTGGAACCAATCCAGGTTTCCTTCAGGAATTCGACTTGATTTGGTTTTCCTCAAAACAAATAGGAGAAGGCAGGAGAGAATTTCCAGGGGCCCAATCCAAATTCTAAGGTGGCTAAATTTTAGTATCAAGGAGACAAACAGATGAGAATTAACAGGGAGAACCCAAGGCTTTGCCATTCACTTCAGAATCAGAGGAGAGCTGGAAGGGACTTTGGAGGTCTTCTAGTCCAACCCCCTGCTCAAGCAGGGGACCCTATCCCATTTCAGACAAGTGACTTGTCCAGTCTCTTCTTAAAAGCCTCCAGTGATGGAGCACCCACAACTTCTGGAGGCAAGCAGTTCCACTGGTCAATTGTCCTCACTGTTGGGAATTCCGAGTTGTAGGTGTTGCAATGCTGGAGGCTTGGACAATGATTTGTCTAAAATTGAAATAGGGTCTCTTGCTTGAGCAGGGGGTTGGACTAGAAGACCTCCAAAGTCCCCTCCAACTCTGTTATTCTGTTTTAGATTGCTTCTCTCCTTGTTTTCTGCCTTCCGCACAGAGGTGGATTTATAAACTGTACAGATATAGATAGATAACTCAACAAGACATCCATAACAAAGAACATTTATTGGTTCATCAGGTATCCTCATAACTCACGTTTGTGACGAAGTTCTTCTTTAATGACCAATCCTTTGTATATCTCCTTGTAGTAAAAGATGGTTACCTCCTAACCCATCTCGTAGCGATAGAAAGAAGCTGTTATGAGTTAGTGAGTTTAGGCAAAAGTGAGGAAAACCTCCCCCAACCCATCAAGGGTCAAACTAGTGACCAATCGGGATTACAGATGTGGCCACGTGACATGAACTACATTTCCCAGGATACCTTTAACTACATTTACCATGGTGCGTTCCCTTAAGGGGACAGCTCATAATTCCTAAGTAACTATCCAATTCCCATAGACTGGCTGGGACAGCACACCTTGATTAGTTTCCATCCGTTGTTTCTTGTCCTGCCCTCTGGTGCTTTGGAAAATAAGTTGACACCCTCCCTCTTCTTTGTGGCAGCCCCTCAAATACTGGAATCCTGCTATCATGTTTCCCCTAATTCTTCTTTTCTCTAGAGTGGCCAAACTCAAATCTTGTAACCGTTCTTCATATGTTTAAGTCTCCAGGCCTTTAATCAGCTTAGTTGTTCTTCTCTGCACTTTTTCCAAAGTCTCAACAATCTTTTTTGTAATTACAGCTCTACTCATGGCCCTGATCACGGACTAGGACACTTTTAATGTTGGTAAATGTGTGGGCTTAACAAAAGAAGGACAATGACAGCAAGGTCCCAGTATCTGAGGGGCTGCCACAGAGAAGGCAGGGCAAGAAACAATGGATGGAAACTAATCAAGGAGAGAAGCAATCTAGAACAGTTGACCGAAACAAAATCACGGAGTTGGAAGGGACCTTGGAGGTCTTCTAGTCAAACCCCCTGCTCAAGCAAGAGACCCTATTTCAATTTTAAATCCTTCTTAAAAGCCTTCAGTATTGGAGTACCTACAACTTCTGAAAGTAATTTGCTCCACTAGTTGATTGTTCTCACTGTCAGAAAATTCCTTTTAATTCCAGGTTGCATCTCTCCTTGGTTAGTTTCCATCCGTTGCTTCTTGTTCTGCCTTCAGGTGCTTTGAAGAATAGCTTGACCCCCCCCTCTTCTTTATGGCAGACCCTCAAATATTGGAAAACTGATATCATGACACCCCTAATCCTTCTTTTCATTAAACAAGACACATCCAATTCCAGCAACTATTCTTTGTACGTTTTAGTCTCCAGTCCCCTAATCATCTTTGTTGCTCTTCCCTTCCCTCTTTCCGGAGGGAAGTCACAACATCTTTTTTTATATCGTGGTGACCAAAACGGGATACGGTATTCCAAGTCATCAGAATATTGCAGATAAGGATAATTGCTTGGAAAAGGGATTAACAGACTTCCAGGCTTTAAAAAAAACCCCATTCCACATACAAAAATTAAGCCAGCCAGTCTCATCGGTCTTCTGAGCTGGCTCTCTTTGCTTAGGATGATATCTTGAGTTGTTTTGCCTGCTAGGGAGAATGCTCAAAATATGGAACAGATTTGGGGGCTTAAAAAAAAAAATAACCCCAAACAAACTAAAACAAAAAAAAACATGAAAAACTCCATGGAGTTTTTTTTTTTTTTTAACCCTGGTGGAATTAAGAACCGACCAAGACATGTTTCAAATGAAGTTGTGCTCTTTTTTTTTTNTTTTTTTTTTTTCCCCAAATAGCTCCTTTTCTTCTGATTTATGACCGGTAGGAGTAGAGCCAGCCCTACGATTAATTCAAACTGTAACTTGGGCTGAGCTTGACTCCATTCCGGGTTTCCCGGATCGTTTAACACATTGTACTGATTTGGTTTTACAAGGCCTGGCCGCCTTCCTTTTCATCTCCCCCTTTCTCCCCACTCCACGCGTCCATGAGTGCCACTTGGAGAGGCAAGCGTTCAATTAGAGTCAACTGTTGACAGATTGTGGCGGCTGCCCGGACACCCCTCAACCCGCTCGCTCCCATCAATTTAAGCCCAACCTGATTCGTGGTTAAGCACTCCATTGGCTGAGCTTCAACGCTACAGCTTCAAGTTAATGAAGGCGTCAATGCAATGAAGCTTGCCTGAATAATTCTGGTTGTGGATGCTCCATGTTTTTTTGATGGCAGGATTTTTATTTTTATTTTGAAAGGCACACAAATCCTTCAAGACTTTAAAAGTGGGGTTAGAACAGAATAGAATTCTTTATTGGCCAAGTGTGATTGGACACACAAGGAATTTGTCTTTGGTGCAAATGCTCTCAATTGTGGACATAAAAAGAAAAAAGATACATTCCTCAAGAGTCAAGAATCATCAGATACAACACTTATAGGGTACAATTAGAATAGAAATAGAAATAGAATGGAATGGAATAGAATAGAATAGACTGTTTATTGAGAATAGAATAGAATAGAATAGAATAGAATAGAATAGAACAGAACAGAACAGAACAGAATAAAATAGAATTCTTTATTGGCCAAATGTGATTGGACACACAAGGAATTTGTCTTGGTGCAAATGCTCTCAGTGGACATAAAAGAAAAGATCCATTCAAAGGAGTTTGAAAGCTAAAACAGAGGATGAACAATTGGCAGGAACTGGGTATGTGTGTGTCACATACAGGACTAAGAGTGACATGATAGTTATCTTGTCAATACTTGAGGGGCTGCCCCAAAGAAAAGGGAGTCAAGCTGTTCTCCAAAGCACCAGAAAGAAGGACAAGAAAGCAACGGATGGAAACTAACCAAGGAGAGAAGCAACTTAGAATAAGGAGGAATTTCCTGACAGCAAGAACAGTTAATTCAGTGGAACAACTTCCTCCAGAGGTTGTGAATGCTCCAACACTGGAAGTTTTTAAGAAGAGACCGGACAGCCACTTGTCTGGAATACAAGTGGGGTCTCCTGCTTGAAGAGGGGGTTGGACTAGAAAAACTTCCAAGGTCCTTCCATGTCTGTTTTGCTGTGGTTCTATTTTGTAGCCTCTTGGACAACACACCGAGATTCCCCCCCCCCCTTTTTTTAAGCAGCAAGACAGATGAATCAGATTAAAGCATCCAAAGCAAGGTATTTTATCATTGAAAGGAGGAAAATAATTAAGACTATCAATTCCAGAAAGGAATCATATTTGCTGAACGAGACCACCTGCTTTTCTGAAAACTTAAACAGGGTCAGTCTTGGTTAGGATTTGGCAGAACATCCCAGCACTGGAGTTTACATTGGGAATTTAAAAAACAAAAACAAAATGCAGAAGAAGCCAATGGAAAACCATTAGCCAAGAAAGCTAATAAATGTTTTCACCTAATCACTGGCACTGGGTTTGGAAAATATTTATTTTATTGCAGCAGATTCTACCGAAGATTCATAGCACTGCAGTTAAAATGAAGCAGGAACTGATGGTGGGTGGAACCAAAGCAAAGAAAGAAAGAAAGAAAGAAAGAAAGAAAGAAAGAAAGAAAGAAAGAAAGAAAGAAAGAAAGAAGGAAGGAAGGAAGGAAGGAAGGAAGGAAGGAAGGAAGGAAGGAAGGAAGGAAGGAAGGAAGGACCAATTTGGTCTAGTAGTTAAGGCACCAGTTTAGAAACCAGGAGACAATGAGTTCTAGTCCTGCCTTAGGCAGGAAAGCTAGCTGGGTAACTTTGGCCAATCACCAGGAGACTGAAAGTTCTAGTTCTGTGTTAGCCATGAATATTAGGTGTGTGACTTTGGACCAGTCCCTCTCCCTCACAGCCAAACTTACGTTGTTGTTGTGGGCAAAATTAGAGGAGGAAGGCATATTGGACATATTCAGTGCCTTGAGTTATTTATAAAAATAATAATTCAAAATTTTATAACAAAATATGGGCCGAGTTTGTAGGATTCTGTCTGTTAAGGTTTTTTTAAGGTCAAGATAGTAATTATGTACTGTCTATATTTATATATTATATTACACAATATAAGCAGTGCATCATATTGTTTGAATGATATTTTTACAGTATTAATGTTCTATGACCGCAACCTTTAAATATAAAGAAGTAGTTTATATTAATATTAACTGTGATTTCCAAAATGTCAATTTTTTTTTCCTTTTCCCTTTTGTTAATATAGTTATTCATCTTAATACTTTATGTTGCTTCAATAGGGTGATATTTATACAGTGTTAAAGTTCTCAAGACTTTTGTTGGCTGAGGAATTCAGGGAGTTGAAGTCCACAAGTCTTAAATTTGCCATGTTTGGAGACCCCTGATGTGATGCTCATAGCTATCAGCAATTATGTCCTCTACTACAGCTACAACTGCAAGAGTTAGGGATCTGGCAAACTCTAATGTCAGTCTGGAACAGCTAAGACATACTTACATGGCCAAATGGATCAAGATGATTATTGGTCAACTTGAGCTTTTGGAAGGAAACCAGCTGTCTCATCCAATGGGCCCCAGTCGCTGGTGAGTCTGGATGGACATACAATCTTCCAGGCATGGATGGTTCAGCCTTCCCAGTTACTGACCTATCAAAAGCAACACAATATTTTGGAGTTGTACTTCCCTTCTTTCCTCTTTGTTTGGCCCTTAATCTGTTGGGAAATCAGAAAAGGCCAAAGCAGCAAAGGATAGGGAGATTTAAAAGACTGACCTAAACAACTCTTTTCTGAATGACACAATGATAGAGTTGGAAGAGACCGTGTAGGTCTTCTAGTCTAACCCCTTGCTCAAGCATGAGACCCTCTACCATTTCAGGCAAATCATTGTTCAGTCTCTTCAAAACCTGCAGTGTTGCAGCACCCACAACTTCTGGAGGCCATTCGATCCACTGATTATTGTTCTGTCCGGAAATTTCTCCTTAGATCTAGATAGGATCAGTCCTTGACACCATCCATCGTTTCTTGTCTTGCCTCCAGGTGCTTTGGAGAATAAGGTTGATCCCATCTTTTCTTAGTGGCAGCCCTTTGAATATTGGAACGCAGTTTCAAACAAGAAAGGTAAGATCTACCACCATGCTCTTATCCTTCCATTTAAGAGCCTGAAGGACCTGACTCTGCCAATTGGCCTGATGACCAAATTTAGGAGGACCCTGCTGGAGATAGTTGCTGGATTGATGGCAGATTTTACCTCCCACTCTCTGTTCTCTACCCGTCCATCTATCTTGGTTATCCTATTGAAGTATTATCTATGGAGCTTCTCAGTCCTCCAGGTCATGGTTGTCCCAAAGTTGCTTTTTTTCAAGAGGCAACTGGACTTTCTGGTTTTTTTTTTCTTTTGAAGATGCTTTGGTTCTCATTCAAGTAGCTTCTTTAGCTCTGAGTGATGGATGATAGTCATTGACCAGCTGTCTGCAAGGAGTATAAATCCTTTCATTTCCCACCATCCAGTCCAGAGCTGAATAAGCTTCTTGGATGAGAAGAGAAAAGTCTTAAAAGAAAAACCAGAAAGTCCAGTTGCTTCTTGAAAAAAAACAAACCTTTGGGACATATTGAAGTGTGTTCTTTTTCATTGTTTATTTTATCATTCTACTTCTTACTTCTGTTCTATTTGCATTCTTTTCATGTCCTCCATCATGACCACAATGGAGCATGTTGTTAAGTGAAACATTTGCTGAGTTTTGCCCTCCCTTTTTTACGACCTCTCTTCCCATGGTTATTAAGTAAATCTGTTCAGTTAATAACCCGGTTGTTAAGTGAGTCTGGCTTCCCCATGGACTCTGCTTCAATGGTGGGAATCAAAAAAAATTACTATCAGTTCTGTGGGCATGGCTTGGTGGGCATGGCAAGGGAAGGATATTGTAAAAACTCCATTCCCTTCCGACTCCAGGGGAAGGATACCACAAAATCCCCATTCCTTCCCCACCCCACTAACCTACTTTCCAGCTCCATTCTCCGGTGCAGGGCAACCAAAGAAGATCCAGCTGATCAGCTGGGACTCAATGGGAGGCAGAGAAGAGATGGGAATGGGGCCAGTCAGAGGTGGGATTTTCCGGTTTCCGAACTACTCAAAATTTTCGCTACCAGTTCTGTAGAACTGGTCCAAACCGGCTGAATACCACCTCTGCTCTGCTTGTCTGAAAGTTGCAAAAGCAACTGTGAGAAGAAAAATTGTAAAATTGGGTGAAACTCACTTAATCACTGTCTCACTCAGCAACAGAAATTTTGGGCTCCATTGTGGTTTGTAAATCAAGGAACAATTTGTAAAATAAATAAATCACTCTATGCGATAAATTGGGCTGAAGAAGGATGAATGAACCAAGGCCCCTGTCTATGGGTAATCCTCGACTTATGACCATAATTGAGCCCACAATTTCTGTTGCTAAGTGAGCCATTTTTTCATGTGAGTCTTGTCCCGTTTTACAACCTTTCTCACCACTGTTGTAAAATGAATCACTGCAGTTGTCACCCAGTTGTGAAGTGAGTCTGGCTTCCTCCATTGACTTTGCTTGTCAGAAAGTCACAAAAGGGGATCCCCTGACCCCCACTGCAACCATCATAACTATTAGTCAGTTGCCAAGTGTCTGAATTTTGATCATGAGATGATCAGGATGCTGCAATGGCCCTAAGTGTGAAAAATGGTCATAAGTCACTTTTTTCAGTGCCGTTGGAACTTTGAACAGACACTAAATGAACTGTTGTAAGTCGAGGACTACCAGTGGCCTAGATCTGATATCATTTCCCTTTGGTTTTTATTTTTAGAAGATATTTGGTTCCGATTGGTTGCACGAAATGAAATATCTTGCAGTCAGCCAGGGTCTCTGTTTTCCTTTTATTTTTTTTAATCAACTTTTTTATTTATATGTAATTATTTTGAATACAGTGTAATGTCCGGGCATTTCATTTTACAAAAGAAAAAAAAGATATACTGATTGTAAATGATAATACACATAGCAATTCTAACCATATTTGTAATTATATTCACTTATTTATGATCATATTAATTATACTAGCATACTTACTGTTATGAACATTCATATTTTACTTATATATAATAATAATCTTTCTTCATCCAGTTTCTATCTCTTATCTCTAAGCATTGATAAAACCTATTCCATGTTAAGTAATACTCTGTATATCTTTGATTTTCATTGTCAATCTATCCATCTCTGCACTCCAATATTTTACGAATGATACTTTCATCTGGTGGGCTGTTCTCCTTTTTCCAATATTGTGCCAATACAATTCTCACTGCTGTCAATACATGTAGCATTAAGTATATAGTCCCTTTATCATAGCTTTGTGGTATTATACCTAACAGAAATATTTCTGACTCTAAATCTATATTCTGCTTGATCATCTTTTCCAGCCATGTGGGTATTTTCATTCAATATTTTCTTGCTTTTATACATGTCCATCACATATGATAGTAGGTACCCGGAGTCTGATTACATTTCCAGCATTTGGGTCTCTGTTTTCCTGATGTTTGTTTTTAAACTTGGGTTGGATTTGTGATCCCACCTCTAAAGACATACCATTTGTTATCTGCAAATTTGTATCGATGGTCATCAGAGGGTACAATATCCATTAGAAGAATGTACTTCGTTTTGGGGTTCAGTCCGGTGACTTTCACTTTGTAGCTGGGGAACATTCGCCTGAGAACAAACAAAGAACAGGAAAGGAATATCACTCTAGTAAAAACAAATGTCCTGCAACAGAGACCGTATCCTAATATTAAACAGTAAGATGGACAAGTATGTACACAAACCATAGGAATACAACAGAAGTGTGAAATTTGAGACACTGGGAACTGTAAAAGAGATTTGGAACCTAAACTGGATGGAATATTCCAAGTGTGATCCCAACTCTGAAAGTTGTCTCCTCTTCCTACCCTGCATATTTATGAGAATTAGGGAGAGGCTTGTCTGAGACACTTTCTTAGATTACATTTTTGTTCTGGACTCAGGTTTCTGTTATCTGACAATTGCCTTGGTTGAAGCTCTTCCTCTTGTTCTTCAAGGTATTCCCACAGTCCATTACAGAAAAGGAAGAATAAATTTATGACACTTTCGGAGAGGAGGGGAAGAGAAGAGGAGAGAAAAGAGGAGGAGAAGGAGAGAAAAGGGAAGAGAAGGAGAGGGAAGAGAAGGAGAAAGAAGAGAAGGAGAGAGAAGAGAAGGAGAAAGAAGGAGAGAGAAGAGAATAGAATGTGAGGGGGTAGAATTTGAGTATATAAACACATTTTTATATATTGTATAAATGCTTGTGCACACATATCTATTGCCTCCACTTATGTAGTGGAAGTGTTGTGGAAGAAAGGAAGGAAGGAAAGAAATATTTTTTTCCTAAAAAAATGCATCTTTAAACGCATCAAGTTCACTCTCATGCCAGTTTTTTTTAAAATATAACTTATTTCATTGAACAATATGATCACTCACTCTTTCTGCAGTAGACAAATATTGTTTTCTCTGGATTTTTCCTTCCTCCCCTTTGTCTCTCTGGATCTTACCTTCCAGCTTTTGTTATAATCATTTCGGTTCCCACGTCGTGAAATTTGAGCCATAGCTCTCGTTCATGTAAAAATACTTTGATTCCTTCCATTCCCTGGAAAGAAAAAGTACAAAAAAATAATCTGTCTGTCTGTTTTTCTCTCTCCCTCCCTCCCACCCTTCCTTTCTCTCTCTCCCCGGTATATATATTTCTATGATAAACACACATGCACAAATTATATAACCGATATATATTCTACATAAAATAATGTATTTTGTTTACCGAGACGAGCAGCTACAGAAACTGAACACACAAACAAATAAATCTATATAAAACCAGAAGAACTTACAACTCCCAAGATATCCAAGGTCTTTCACCCAGGAGCCCCCTACTCCAAAAAGGAAATACACCCAAGGGTGGCGAGGGAATGGAAACCGCCTAAATAGACACCGCCTCGTTCACACGTGCTTTTACAACGCATCCGACTTCTGTTTTCATTCCCAGATCCGACTTTCTTTCTTCGGGCTTCCTCTGCGGGCCATCGCGCGCCGAATCCCCCGGGCCTCCCAAACAAACACGCGCGTTAGGTCCACTTTCTTCCGCTACACGCGAAGCCCTTTCTCGCCCCCTTTAAAAGTCCCCTTAAAACCCGAGTTGGCCAAGGCTCGGAGGGTTTGTAGATTCTCTGGGCCGGCATCCTTTCACGTGTACCCCCTTCCCCGATCCCTGGAGCCCTCTCTGGAGTTCCACTGCCTGGGCTTAATCCGGGTGGGAGACTGCGTTACGTGTGAATGCGCCTTGGGTGGGGAAGGGGGAGAGGGACCCAGAGTCTGCCTCCCCCTTCCCCTTAGAGATAGCTCGATCTTGCGCTGTCTTTGGCCTGATCCCTCCGTATTCTTGCCAAGAAGACAGTTTTGGGCTTTATCTCCTCAAACGGGGCGGGGAGGGCCTTTTAGGGGAGGGGGCGCCCAACGCCCCGCATTTTCAGAGCTGCTCGCGCCCTCGGCCGTGAGAGCCGCTCGCAACTTTCCGATACCAGCAGCGGCAGCGCTGATAAGCTCAAAGCATCAAAATAGAAGGAGCTAAAATGGGACGGGCTGGAGATTTCCTGAATATTTCTTTCTTTCTTTCTTTTTTGTTTTTCCGGAGGGGGAGAATGAGGTGGAGGGAGAAAGAGTCTGCAGACAAAGAAGCCAAGAGGCTTGTGCGGGATCCGGAGCAGGGCGGCGAAAAGGCCAGGCGTGGTTCAGATTTTGGACGCTCCGACGGACCAAATCGTGGAACGAGGATCTGGTGGCGTTTCCCAAGATCTCGCCCCGTCTGGGCTCCTCCGTCCAGTCCGGGTGAGATTTCTGGGGTCCCGGCTGAACCCCCGAAGCCGCCAGTCCGACTCCAGCCCGGCAGTAGGGCGGCGGGGGGGGGGGAGGTGTCAAAGCTATCTTACTGAGCGCTTCTTCACAATTCGAACCTGGAAGGCTGTGAGTTCTAATTCTGCCTCCAGTCAATGAAGCCCAACCTTCAGCCAGCCGTGCCCCGTCTGAACCCCTGGGGATGGAGGACATGGCAAACCACTTCTGAAAATTTGCAGGGATTCTTAGATTATTGTTAGGGATTATTAGATTATTAGGGATTATTGGCTTATTAGGGATTATTAGATTATATGGGATTATTGTGGGAGCGTCATTACTTGAGACTTCCAAGAAGAGATTGGGCTGTCATTTGTCGGAAATGGTGTAGGGTCTCCCGCTTGGGTGGGTATGTGTGTGTGTGTGTGTGGACTAGATCAGTGGTTGCCAACCAGTGGGCCAGGGACCACTGGGTAGTCCATGAGAAAATATTGGTGGTCTCTAGAGAAATGTCACCCCCAAAGCAATTAATCCAGGCTGCATGGGAACACAAGGCTGCTCTGTCCACATGGCCCACAGGACGAACAACACGAAGTAGTGAGGGGAGGGGGGAAAGGGCGGAGGGGGGGATCTGCCCCACTCGTCCCACACACCTGGCCTGGCCACCGGGCTGCTTCTTTCCTCTTCTTTCTTCTTCTGCTTTTGGCTGCATGCAAGGAAAGCAGACAAAGTCTTTCTTTCTCTCCCCCAAACTCCACCAGAAATGAGTCTTTGGGACCCTGCAAGGCCTCCTGCTCCAAGAGGCTGCACTGGCACAACAAATGTCACAAAGACTCATTTCTGGTGGAGTTTGGGGGAGAGAAAGAAAGACTTCTGCTACTACTGCTGCTTTCCTTGCATGAAGCCAAAAGTCTCTCTCTCTCCCCCCCCTCCTCCCCAAGAATGGAGCTGGAGACAGTGTCCTGCAATCCCAAATAAAGAATGATTGATTGGTAGGAAAACTGGGTGGGGAATTTTCCTGCAGACTTTTTTTGGGGGGATTTCTCCAGGGTCTCTGGTCTGCGGGGTTTAAAATTATGAGTTTGGTGGTCCTGAAGTCCAAAAGGTTGGCAACCCCGGACTAAATGACCCACAAGGTCCCTTCCAACTCTAATTATCTATGATTGCCGGGGTAGAGGATCATTGAAGGCACCGAAAATAAATGCAGATAGTCCTTGACTTACAATGGTTTGCTTAGTGACCATTCAGAGTTACCACAGCACTGGAAAAAAGTGACTTATGACTGTTTTTCACACTTAATGACCATTGCAGCAGCCACACACATGAGGATGCAAATTTACCTAGGTACCCAATCCAAAGCATCCTAAGAACTTTAACACCATATAAATATCGTCGTATTGAAGCCACATAAAGCATTAAGATGAATAACAATATTAACAAAAGGGAAAAGAAAAGAAAAACCAGTGACATTTTGAAAAATCTCAACATCAGTAAGAACTACTATTTTAAGGTTTCGCTTATATAAATACTAGAGTGTTAATACTGTACAAATACCACTCTGTTCAAATAATACGATTTACTGCTTACATTGTATAATATAATACATTTAGAGAGTATGTCATTGTCATCTTAACGGACAAAATCCTACCAACTCAGCCCAAATTTTTTATAAAATTTTGAATTATTATTTTTATCAATAACTCAAAGCACTGAACATGTCCAGTACTTCTTCCTCCTCTTATTTTAACCAATAATCAGAGTTGGAAGGGACCTTATAGGTCATCTAGTCCAACCCCTCACCTAAACAGGAGACCCTACACCATTTCTGACAGATGGGAGTCCAATCTCTTCTTGAAAGCCTCCAGGGATGAAGCTCCCACAACTTCCAAAGGCAACTTCTGTTCCATGGGTTGATTGTTCTCACTGTCAGAAAGTTTCTCCTTAATTCCAGGTTGAATCTCTCCTTGATCAGTTTCCATCCATTGTTCCTTGTCTGGCCTTCGGGTGCCTTGGAAAATAGCTTGACCCCTTCCCTCCTAGCCAGGCCCAGTTCCTGCAACAGTTCATCATATGTTTCAGTCTCCAGTCCCCTAATCATCCTGACTGCTCTTCCTGGTTGCTCTTATTTTCCCCACAACAATGACTTTTCATTCCTAAAGTGGGACTAGAACTCCCAATCTCCTAGTTATTGGGCCAAAGTCACCCAGCTGGCTTTCATGACTAAGGTGGGATTTGAAGCCACGGCTTCCCAATTTCTAGTTTGGTGCCTCAACTATTAGACCAAACTGCCTCGATTTGGGCCATTCAAGACTTTTCTTCATCTGTCATCCTAACCTTCTAGGCATGTTCGTTTAAAAGCGATTTACCACCAGTGAATCCCAAAATTACAGCTGGTTTCACATCTAAGCTTAACACCAAGAGCCAGTATTAAAGGGCTGTTTCCCTCAAATGCCAGGGAGGCAAGAAACCCACACACCTTAAACACAAGAACGTAGGGCATTTGTACAAATAGTACACTGCTTTAGGTTGCAACTTGAGCTTGGAAGACGTTGGATGAAGAGAAAGGGAAACCTCAGGATGACAGTGGCAAAATTCAGATATACCCATCAGGCCTTCTTAATATGAAAGAAAGAAAGAAAGAAAGAAAGAAAGAAAGAAAGAAAGAAAGAAAGAAAGAAAGAAAGAAAGAAAGAAAAAGAGAGAAAGAAAGAAAAAGAAAGAAAGAGAAAGAAAGAAAGAAAGAAAGAAAGAAAGAAAGAAAGAAAGAAAGAAAGAAAGAAAAAAAGAAAGAGGAAAGAAAAAGAAGGAAGGAAGGGAGTTTCCCTCTTTCAAGGGATCTATAATTTGGCTTCCTCATTCTCATCCTCATCTTAATCACTGGGAATCAGACAGCATATACACTGAATAAACCTTCACCATCATCATGTGTAGACAAAATAAACCAGCTTCTAGGAAAGAAAAACAGATCTCTCTCTCCCTCTCTCTCTCTCTCTCTCGATCTCTCTCTCTCTCTCTCTCTCTCTCTCTCTCTCCCTCCCTCCCTCCCTCCCTCCCCCCCTCTCTCTTTCTCTCTCTCTCCCATAATTGGTTGGCAAGGAGAGAGATTAGAAAGCAAGCCTTCATCCTTAATCACCAATGAGCAAATGTCAGGACAGTGGGAAGAAAAAGAAAAAAAAAATACAAAACAGCTCCAAGAGGAAAATCCTGCAGGCAGCTCGCTTACATGCATCCAAGCCAGAAATGTAAAGATGGATGGAGGGCTTTCTCTTTTGCCTACAGGCTGACTTGGGGCCTTCCTTCTGCAAGGACAGACGGAAAGACAGAGCAAGGAGCAAGGACAAAGCGGTGTGGACTCATGAAAGGCCCTGCCTGGAAAAGGCCACTCTCCTCCCGTCCCGGTTAGGGAAAAACGCAGGAGGTGANCCCTGCCTGGAAAAGGCCACCCTCCTCCCATCCCGGTTAGGGAAAAACGCAGGAGGTGAGCGAAAAACGAAATAAAACCCAGCAAAAGAGACCAGATCTTACTTCTATTTTGAAGGCAAAAGCTTGTCTGGATTTAAAAACAAAGCAAGCTGCAACCCTTTACCAGAGTAAGAATTCAGACGCGGTTATGCCATCCAGAAAGGGAGGGAGGGAGGGAGGGTGGAAAGAAGGAAGGAAAGAAGGAAAGGAAGGGTAGAGGGTCGATTTAGCAGGGATCCTGGAACCGCGATTTGTTCCAGGACTGGAAAGACTAAGCTCGTGAATTTAGGTTTAGATCCGCGGAGATGTGGGGGACTCCAAAGTGTAGTTTTTCTGGAACAACCAAACTACGATTGGACGCTCGCTGCTGCTTCCTCCGGGATTCATTTCGGCCGGGGGGGGGGGGG